>JAVCKV010006416.1:0-26673 GCA_032274145.1 Herpochondria borealis | reverse complement strand
GCAGTGTGCGGCACCGAAGCAGAGGCTGTGTCGCAAGAAGATGAAAATACAGACGAGAGGAAGGAGAGATCACACGGGTGCGCCTCTAGTGATGAGTAATCATCCAACCGCCTGATTATCGACAGATCTTACCGAGTAGTGACTCGCTCCATCGGCGTCAGTGCCCGCCTTCAGCACCCGTATCCCATCAACATCGACACGGGGTTGAGTTAAAAATTTATCCGACGCTGCGCGCTGCCGAAACGGTTGATTGAGATAAAAAATTCGAGATACAACCTCCCTAGGCCTAGCGACGCTAGCGGGAACTCGCTCAAGGTTTCTCACTTGTTGCTACTGTAGATGCGTTTCGGGAATTCCATGTACGGCGTCTTTTTTTATCTTTGTCGTGCATCTTTTCTGCCCAGTGCTGCTGGGGACTCAGTTCATAAATCAGAAAGTTTAATAATCCGGTGCATGAAGGGTATCGTGGAGTTCACGGGTGATAATATTACTATCATCTTCATTGGATCATCAATTTTTCTGCGAAGGTTCAAGGCGGGGTTTATGAAGTAGACGGCGAAACAGGACGACGGCTGTTCGACACCGGTTGGTAATGAGATGAAAAAATTAAAACGCTTTCGACTACTTCGCATCCCTTCTATTCAGCTGTACACACAACTTTGTGCAAAGTTTTCCACTCTTTTTCAAGGGCTTATGACAACAGAGCTCAAGCACGACGTGTTCGCCCGGCACATAATCCGCGGAATGAACTCGGTTCACGAAACAATGTCCGAAAATCTATTCAGAATGCTCCTTAGATAATTCTGCGTGGTTATGCGACAGATCCCGAAGGGGATGGTTGTGGTGAAGGAAAGTCGATACAATTTGTATTTCGTCAATCCAAAGGTTTAAGCGGCCCGGGAGTTTTCAATCTTTATAATATAGTCGCGATCGCGCCAGACCTCTGTCTGGCCCATGAAAATGCCCAAGGTATGAAAATAGCTGGTGTGGTGATAAATCTGGTGGAAGAAGCGCTCAAGAGTGGGATATAAACATTCAAGCACATCTAAGACGTATTATTTGAACTTGGGCAAGACGCTTACGGTGCTCCAGAATTAGAGGGAATAATCAAGGTGAGTAATACGCGCAGATAACTGCGTTTAGTATACGCCCCGATGGAAAAGAAGGACCCCTCGACGAAGTTGTGGATAAGATACCGGTGCCTGGCCTTTATAAGATAAAGGATCATTAAAAATGAACAGGCAAATGGCAGGGCGCCTTGTGATGAATAGAAGGAATGGAGAGAGAAGATTAACCTAAGCCATTTGATGGACACATCCATGCTTCCGCGATTCATGATGCTCCTTGAGAATTAAAAGTCCGTAGTTGAGAGGAGACTCGGTCAAATCAATGCAATGGAGCAAAATATTAACCTTAAGCCTGGAACGCTCCCAGTCCGCATGCAACCATATAGAGCTTGAAAGATTATATATGAAATCACATTAAATGCCAGAGAGCGGCGGTAGTGATATAACCGGCAAAGATGGAGTGGCCAATCCCGGTGTTGTTGTTTTTTGACGCAAAAAGGACTGAACTCAGTGGCTCTGGATTGAATTACGGTGCCTCAATTGCGCGAGTATTCCCGACACGGACCCTCTGCCCCGCGGTTTCATTGATATTATTAATAATGAAACCGTTTTTACCCTGCTGGATGCCCTGTGGGGATAGTGGCTAGTTCAAATCGCGAAAGAGGACAGATAAAATACAAAGTTTACCAGCAACAAGTAAACCATTCGCTTTCTTCGCATGCCCTTCCGCCTTCTGAATTCACCATCATACTTTCCTCGTTCTCTCCGGGGTTTTGTGGCGCATGTGCCTGGTTTATATCGACGAATTGATCTTGTTCTGTAATTCCCATGAGGAGGACCTTGAAAAATTGGACCACATCCTGTCCTTGCTGTAAGAGGTATGTATCAAGCTAAATATTTTTATTCTTGAAGGACGAGGTAAAGTACCTAGGCTATTGGATACAAACCGGCAAAGCCAGCTTCTATGAACACTCCAAGGCGATCAAGGATATAAAGTCCGCTGTTTTCCCAGAAACAGACCTACATGAAGAGCTCCCTCGAGGAGTGAAATGTATATCGCACATTTGTATGCTAGGATAGTCACACCGCTGAGCGATATTCTGAAAAGTATTTTGATGTTAATTGGGACGAACCGATAGTGCCGAAAGATGAGCAGGAGGCTGCATTTGATAATCTGCGCCTTGCATCGATTAGGGCTTCTTTTCTCGCTATCCCAGTTCACGGACGCCCGAAAATTATAGACTGCGAGGATAGCCATTAAAAGTTCTTCGTTTTCCCATTTAGGCAGCATAACTAGGAGGACCCGTCGGAATTGGCGACGGTTGAGTATTTCTCCAAACCCCTATTCTAAGGAGCACCGGAATTAATCCGCGACAGAGCTTGGGTTTTAAGAAGTATTGTGAGGTATCCTGAGTTTTCTTCCTTACCTTGAGGGCAGCTACTTTAAGGTGCGTACAAAATACGCCGCCTTGAGGTGGATGCCCGCCCGTAATGATTCAACCAGGCGTCTCATACATTAGCGTCTCCGACTCATGTATTTCTACTATGAAATCATATACTGGTCCGGTAGCGCTCATCAGATACCGGATGTGTTTAGAAAACTCCCTCAGCCCGATGACAACGAGGATGAATAAGAGTAATAAGAAATAACCACTTTCCATGAACGGATGAAGGAAGTGTATGCCATGGTTATTTTGGTGACTCCCCGCCAAAATAGAAAAATTATGGTTCAGTCCTTCGCTTCAACGGCGATAACGGAGCAGCCACCTAGGCTATGATCTGTAGTTCGTGTTAATTCCGTGATAGGGGTCAGAAAGAAGCATATAGTGCGCATCTGCCGCTTCTTGGAAGAGGATGAATCTATTTAGACTCACAGAACTTACATGCCTCTGCGGAAGGAATCTGACTAGTACGAGATGAATGATGCGAATGAAATTATCGCGGGCGCATAAAAAAGGTTAGCGTTGGCCAATTTTAGCGATAAGATAAGCGTGGATTCCCTATCTCAAAGAAGGAATAACCATTTTCCGCTTTCTTAACCTGCGCTGCGATACTCGAAAGCAGAAACATGATGATTTCTGCTGACGCTCTTGGCGACTCAAGTTGGTCGGCCTGCGTCGCATTTATTCAAGGATGATGAGCGAATGCTCTATAGTTTTCATCATCGCAAACGCTTCTTCCTGCAGATCGTCCTCCCTGCCTACTTGTGTCAAAAATTCCTGCGTCTGGCCCACTACAAGGTCCTCTACGGTCACCCCGGTCCATTTAGTCTTCACAAGCGTCTTCGTTACTCCAATTATTGATCGCAGATTTAGGAATATGACATTGCCACTGTTCGGGATTGCACAAGCCGCACCAAGAATCGCATTCTTCCGATCGACCAGACGAACCCGATGAAACTTTTCCCCGCAGAAAAGCCGCTGGAATCGGTGGCTATCGAAATCCTATAACCGTTGCCAACATCTGAAGGTGGATTCAGGTTCATCCTCTGTATCACTGACGGTTTCAATAACGAAGATCGTGCAGCTCAAGATAATAATTTCGTACGGCGTCGCCTTGGAATTAGTGAACCAATTGGTACTAAAGTACGAGCTCCCGTCTACTCTACCCGCGGACAATGGCTCCCACTTTTTGCCTGACTTCTTCCAGCTGGTTTGCTACAGCCTGCCGGTTAAAAATTCTTTCACCACCACGTACCATACGCTTAATAATTGCCAGGCCGAGCGTTTCAACCGCTTTATCACGGCTATGTTTCGATGGCACGTGGAGTAAAACCCTCAGGATTGGTTCTTATATGCACACGAATTGTGCTTCGCGTAAAGTTGTGCCGTACATCGGGCCACGCAGGGAACCCTATTATATCCGGGGTTTTCACGAGACCGGGCATACCTTGGGCTCACGGATCACCCGCGGTCTACGTCGGCCTCTTTCGACTAGAGAAAATTCTTCAAGCGAATCTACACAGAAATGGGAAGGAGGGTCGTGAAAAGTTTATAAGAGACGAAAGCCAAGTGCAAACCTAACTTTCACAAGCTGCTACTTTGAGCCCGTAGGAGGATGCTTTGATAGGCAGTTTAACGTGACACAATTGAAGGGGAGAAGAAGGGAGATATACTAAAATATCAGGTGAGCGGCGAATTCCAGTTGTTGGAGGCTTCGATGGAAAAGAACATACTTTTCATAGAGCGGGGAAATGTGACTAAGCGCGTTAGAATGAAGCTTGTAACGCAAGCCCCGAAAAATTCACTGGTGTCCCGGAAGATGAAGCCCACTAAGCGGCTCCGAACATCTGGCGGCCAATACATAAACCGGTCCGACGTGGTACTTCAAGAAAATTCTTGCCACTGCGAGACGGAGGACGGGGGCTGAAATTTCTACTTGACACGGAAGAATATCCTACCTCGTGGAAAGGTCGCGCTAATATTCCCAAAAAGTCCCTATAGAAATACCTTTCCAATACTTGGCACCGACAAGAACGAAAGGCACGGGAAGACCAAGCTGCGATTCAGTTTTTTCCGTTTCCCCACTATAATCATGCCCTAAAGAGGCCCCTGACTTGAGTATTTCGTGGCATTCGGCACCACGTTCCGCGTCGCACGTCACATATGAGTACGACTACGGCGGAGGTTCGTGTTTAGACGCTCCTCCTCCATAAATGTATCCATGTTTCTCACCAGAGCGTGGAGACTTGAATTGGGAGCGGCAGACGAAGCTGCCAGTCCGATGTCGTCTTTGTTTCTTGCAGTAGTTTACGATAGTGTGGCTCCTTACAGTTCAAATTTTCATCATTCGCCTACCTTCTAATATAAAGCATCATTTTCTTGACCTTGGGAAGTCGTATGAACGCGTTGCACAAACATATCTATCACCATTCCGAAAATAATAAATTTATAGATCATCACGTTGACCTCGCCCAGTAACCAGCGCGAGTTATGCATAATAATAATGAAATAAACATGGTGCAATACTCAAGCGAAAGCGTATGTGCCTCATGACCTCCACCATTTGGACTGGTTTCCATAATTTAGTTGAACTTAGCCCCGTAAGGGGGGGGGGAGGTTGTATATATGCAGTCGCGTTAGCGCCACTTTCTAGGACGAGAGTCATCGATCCTCGGATGAGAAGTAAAAACCTTCGGAAAGTTCACCAATCTCTGGGACAGAGCGCAACACAAAGAAGTACAATTCTGTAAGGTACCGTACCTGATGGCCTTCGCCAATTACCCTGTACTTCCATGCCTCTTGCGCTACTGCAGCATCGAACCGACCAGTCGGCTGCAGGGCCTACTCAATGTTGCACCCGAGCATTCGCGTGCCGGTAAAGCTACTGTACCCGAAAGACTTCGGCTCGAGCTCGTAACTAGGGCAACCGACATTCAACATTGCCGTACCTCGTTTCGCCTCACGCCTCACGCCTTACCACCTTCGCCCTCAACCCCATAAACCTTACGAGTTCGTCTTGTTGCTACGGAAATCAACCTTGGTTCACACCGTATTCTTTCTCTCTGACTCACGTCCTAGGACCGGTCCTGTTCGGTCCTGTTGCCCCATACTGGGCCAGTAACCTGCCATGTTTCCTTTTCTTTTCATCCGTTCTCACGGACAATTCTGGTACCTGACGCTTTCGTGCCACTATCTATCACACTCACTGAGCCACCTCGAAAGAAGAACCTCGAACATCCTTTATTGCAATTACTTCCTTTTTCTGTGGGGTTTGTTGGGTTTGTTCTTGCGCCCACGCGCAACAGTTCTGCAAGATTTGTACGACAATCAACTAATCGAGCATCACCTTGACCTCGCGCAGTTATATGCACTTATTATGCAACCACATACAGCATCTATCATTAGTCATCAGGCGGACAGGACAACAATGAATCATTCCTCATAAATAATACAGGACAATCAATTTTCCGCTGCCGTCGTCATCAGGGAGTTAAGAAACATTACAGGGACTATTACTTATCTCCGTAAAAACTTCCTCCGCCCTCCAGGTTTCCAAGAACCAAAAATGAGTTATCGACTGGTGGGGGAAGGGCTTCTAAGCTACTTGGATTGACCCAGCGTTCTCCGGATGGCTTCGGACACGAATACTGAATGTTTTTCTGTGCGAGTTGTTACCCAGTAAATAAGCACCGGTGATTAAACTGGAGACGTAAGCGAATAGGGGGTTGTAAGCAAGCAGGGTGAAGTTTACAATGCGCAGAGTGCTGTGACTTTTTGAGATTGGTCTAGGCTTCGGGTTCATCACACTCATCTCCGATTGAGGAGCTTTACCGGCCCAAAACCAGTCGAGTTTATTTAGATCTGCTTTCTTCTCTCCTGCACGCATATATTGCCCCGCGTTTCATCGGAAGTGCATAATCATCATGTTGCCCAGGCCAAGCACCAATCACAGTGATCTATGCCTGTTTCCCCCTTCCCCCAAACGCGTTTAATCCAATCATCATCATCGTGCGTGGTCATAGAGAGCAGCAGTGGCTTAGTTTTTTCTTAGTGGCGGTGATTTTAATAGAGGAAAATGGAAAGCGAGTTGGGAAAGAGAGGTGCGAGAGAATTTTGCGGACAAGAAATACTATGCGGAGATTTACGTTCCGAAGCATAGAAGCTTGATGAATTACAGAATAGTGGCGCTTTTGGAGTGGAAATAAATTACCGCTGAGGCCGTATCCCTGGCGTCTATCTGATTCCATATGGCATTTGCCACAGACAAGAGCAACCTCCTACATCATGCGAAATAGAAGTTTCCAATTATTGGCCAATATCCTGCTCCGACTACCCGACTTTCTGCAAGTTGATTAATTGAGAATGAATTGAATCAGGGCACCTGGCCAAGACTGTTTCAATATGGCAATTAAAACAGTGAAAGAATGAGAAACCCGGTTGTGGCTCTGGTCCGAGTGTAATAAAGTGAGGACTGGAGGGCCAAACCGCTCATAGGCGAAGCATTGGGATTCAGGCTACCGGAGTCGATGCACCGCATCGCACTTATTGGGGAAAAGCGAGCCAAGAAGGTCCCGGCCGCTGCCCGACAGCCGATGAGATAATTACGCTGGCCCACTTTCCTCCAGGGACACGGGTCAGATGCTACAAGGCAACCCTCCGGTCCGAGGCATATGCAGGGTTTCCCAAGTGCACAGTGCATAGTGTTTTTGAGATTGGGAACGTTTGTTCCATCTTTAGTACGATAATAATGTTGATCAAAAAGCGCAGATCACTGCGCTGATGAGCGATGCTTCAGAATTGCGGAAATAATGCGCCGATGCGGAATCTGTTTTCGGGCGAGGGTTGCGTGAGCAGAGATATTGAGAAAAATGCGCAGATTACTGCGCCTGATAAACCATGTGAAAAGTATTAGAACCCTTTGGGGCCCTACAAGGTACGTTTACTCAGTTCTGGAGGATAGTTGGGTAATAGGAGCAGATGTTTGCACCTCGTGACGGTGGTTCTTGATGTCCTATCGGTTTATTAAGAGGTTCAGATGACTGCGCCTCGTTCCGGTGTGATATATTACACGATAAAAGGATGGGTGCAAGGCGCAGGCAGCTGCGCCTTCTGATGAGCGCAAAGACGGTCAAAGAAATTTGAGAAATATACGCAGTAATCTTTGCCTCATTATGACGGATATAATCTTGTATGGGGCCTTGATCTACGTCTAAAACAGCCGAGCCTATTGAGAACGCCAGAGCCAGGATGCGGGAGAAAGCGTAAGGATTCCTCGGTGGAATTTTTTTTGGACATAGGCGATTGAGCCTCGTGGTGGTGGGTGACGCAGAAAAAATTGTCAGGGGCTTCGACAGAAGCGAATCTCAGATTCTCAATCACAAACGCAGAAGATTTATTCACAGACGCAGTAATATGGGCCTAAATTGAGTGCAATTTCCGACAAGGCAGCAGATGCAGGTGAAGAGCCTCAGACCAGTGCGCGTCGTTCTGGTGTTGTGCGCAAAGCTCTGAGAAGTTTGTGTAAGAAGCGCACATCTCTTCTCCTCGTGAAAATAAGAGAAACGGACAATTGTCCCATGAATGAGTTTATTTCAATGGAACACGGAGCAGGTGAGCGATTATAGTTTGAGGAACGGGAGCATTATTCTGCGGCTGATGCGGAGCGTGAATACGGACGGGACAGAGAGGAATTGGTATGAGGCACAAGTTACTGCGCCTAGTGATGAGAGAAGAAATTCGACGGCACCTAAATTAAGATTTGAAGCTATCTGCGCCTCGTGTTGGTGAGATGAAGCATAAAGGCAGCAGGACCTGGATGGAAATTTGGTTAAAAAAGCATCGTTGTCGGCGACTGATGTTGGTGGGATGAGGTAAAAGCGCGCGCGCAGTGTGTGCGGTTTTCTCTACTGCAATTTACGAAAAGGCGAACGAAATTAATCCACCTCGTGCCGCTCACACCGCCACCCCAACTAAACTATCCTCTTCACCCCTTCACACTCCGTCTGGCTCAACCAAACCGTCCTGCAAACAGATTCAACCGTACCGAGCCCGTCCCGCTCCCCGTGTACTCCCCAACCTGACCTCGTGTACGACGCAACGAGCGAAACGCGCTGGAAATTTATGTGCCAAGTCCTTTTCATGAGGCGCAGATCACTTCGCCTCGACTTCATGCAGAACCGTGATGTGTCGAGATTTTCTCAAGATACGCAGATGAACGCGCCTTGCTACGGAGCCCGACGCAAAATGCAACCGCTCGCGATGCATACGTAGTTAAATAGGTCGATTAAGAGGCGCAGAAAACTGCATTTCGTTACGACGGACGGTGATTCTTCATGCTCTGATGAAAATGCGCGCGCGAAACCGGCATCAAATGTAGCACGAAAAAGACGAAGGTGGCCTCCCCCCTGAAGATTGCGCACACAAAGGATAGACCGAGCATTTTAAATAGACACAGTCGGCTACGCCCCGTTTTTAAAGGAATAAATGGATGACGGGTGGCATAGGAGGATCAGAAAACTGCGCCTCTTGTTTTGAGGATGTTTAATCTGAGGATTAGGAAGAGGCGCAGTCGCCACTGCGCCTCGTTAAGATTTGGTTGATGTTTCTTCGATGGTTTTAGTAAGAGGCACAAAGTTTAGAGCCTCATGATGATAATGCATAAGCTGATCGGTGAGTAAAAGAAGAAGACGACTGCTCCTCGTAATTCTATGGTTACAATGCGGTTGAGAACTAGTCGCAGAAAGAGGAGCCTCACGTAATGATAATGGCGATGCAGTTGAGAAATAGGCGCAAACTCCTGCGCCTGGTGATGATAGTATCTCTCTGTTGCGTTCATTTCTTTCGTAAGATGTGAAGACTCCTACAACTCGTTTGATCATTAATTTTTGTACAATTAATGCTCTTTTAAAACAAACCCACTGCAAAACTTCAGGCCACCATTACGAAAAGAGGTACTGAACCAAGCACAAAGAAAATTTCGCACAGCCTTTCCCTTTGTACAAAGCCAATTGGCAATTATGACTTTGCATAAAGCATATCAATGGCGGATACTGCCAAAGTGTATGGTATTAACAAAACAACATCAAATAAATCTACAACACGAGAGAACAACTCCTGGGGCACAACAAAGAGAAAAAAGCACACCTCCTTGTCGCAAACCACCCAGAGTGAGATAAATACTTAATAAAGATTTATCTCACTGGCATGCGAGAAAAGGCTGCCCTTGACTGGAGAGGTTATGAAAACAGAAGCCCGTATACTGCGTGAAAAGCACCATATATCTAGCAATATATTCACTGCTAGTAAAGGGTCGCTGCATAGATTTGTCGGAGGCCATGGAATTCAAAGCGTCCGTTTGCACGGTGAGGCTGACCAGGTATCCTTCCAGTGTGAAGACGGCTATGCTAACGGTTTTTAATGTCCTGGACAGTAATACCCCATCCTGCATATATAATCAAGACGAGAGTGGATTGGTCTACCAAATTCTTCCCAACAGAACATATCTAGCACCAGAAGAGACTATCAAGAAGGCACGGGGGTCAAAACAATGAAGTAGAAAACCCGAATCTCGTTTACTATGTGCACCAATTCTCATGGAATTCATATATCGGGTTACATGGTGATAGGCAAGCCGAAGCGGTCGAATTCATTTGACCTCACCGAAGCAAGTGAAAAGGTTGAAAAATTACCACGCCTTAGCTTGGATGAATAGAAAAATGTTTGAAAAATAGTTGACTGACAAATGGTATCTCGCCATCCGCCGTCGCACAAGCAATCCATTGTGCATGATTGTTGAAAAATTCAGGGCTCATGGTAATTAGCTTCCTTTTTTAGAAGGTGTGGATTATTTATTCCTACTGTCTAACGTTACCTCTGTCTGTGAACCATGCACCAAGTGTTAATCGCAGCAGTTAAACGACATGTCCGGGGAAGCCTTATGAAGCAGGTCATTGATATCAAGCCCAACCGCGATTAGCTGCGGGCCATTGGGCAGCTGCAATGACGTGGGTCAGCTCGATTAAAGTACGGGTATGTGGCACATTTACTTGACGCGATGCGAATTCTGAGGTATGGATTGGATCAAGTTTAGAAACAAGGGGTTTCGAATTGCTGGATCCGAACAGGCATTCTGAATAAAATTAATATCAAGGAAATTCGGCGTTCTTGTGGAGATCCAGAGACGCAATCGTTCTGTGAGCCACCTGGTATCTTTGCAGAGCGAATGGTTATAGAAGGAAATGAAAATGCGATATGTAGTGCATTGAACGCTCTTATATCAAGAGAAGTAAATGGAATTAAATCGGATGGGATCCAAACCAGACATGATGACGACGTGAATTCCTTTCAGAAATTTTTACAGGCTACACCGTAACACACTGAGGGTGGTGATTTTAGTGATCCTTATGTCGATGATTCTATGCGAAAGTGGATTGCGGACTTGGAGGAGAAGGAGGAATTTCTTTCGGACACTCTTCTTCGGGATCCTGAAGCGGTAGTGGCAGCTGTGGATAAGATTCAAGAACTAATTGAAACGTTGGAAGTGGAAAGAAATGTTATGGAAAAAACAGCTTGGGATTCGTAAACTTTCGAGAAAAAGGTGGCAGAGAATGGGATCACGTAGGCAAGAATATGTGAAAATGTGCAGTAGCTGCAAGTTACTGTGGAGAAGGGGGAAAAGAGAGCTCTGAAGTTTGAAGCTTCAGATACGAGCCAAAATAGTTGAGGCGCTTCGACTTGCCATCTATGCGGAGCGAGATGATGCTCCACAAGGAAGACAGACCACCATGGTAGACGTTTCAGCCGCAGAAGCTAGGAGGACCAACACGTGTGAAACGTGTGCTGTCATTGCAAGAAGTTGCCTGTTTTGGGCGTTTCATGGTACCCTCTTCGTTAGATGTATTTCAATTACAACTTTGGGATTTATGAACGAGTCGGTCTTATTAATTATAGGTTAATTAACGGGGAACTCTGTATTATCAAGTCTCAGTTTGGGCAAAAAAGTCGAATAGACAACCCTACCTTTGCGTACAATACCCGTATATTGAGTAAAAACGTCTGGTTGGCTACCCGACTTTTTGGTGTGTGTGTTGACATTAAATATATACGTATTTAATATTACAGTATCATAGCGCTTCAAAAAAATTGTATGTTAATAAAAAAATATCTTACTTTTCTTGGTGTGAAATAAAGATTTTATTTACAACTTTTTTGAGGACTAAATTTCAGGATAAGGTTCAAAAATACTCGGGTGATTAATGTTGGACTTGGTGGTGGAATTTAAAGCGTTTGCAGACTTACACGCTTATCGAAATACGTATTCATGGATGCAAGTAGCTCTAGTTTCTAACCCAGTGTACTAAAGTAAAATGCTGAGTATCTCTAGAATCAACAAAGCCCTTATCTGAGTGAAAGTGGAATGCCCACGCACGATATACGCACGATATAGTATTTACACCGTATGGTTGCAAGACACAGTTTCACAATTTCTTTGTAGTTCGGTACCGCAGAGAACTGTTCATGACGAAATAGCGCGATTTTTAGATACACAGAACATGTTGTTCAGTCGCTACTTTGATATAATTCCCGACGGTAAATAACCTCTGTTGGCGTTTTAATTAAAGTAAACCCATATTTTTCTACCTCTAATCTCGAGTATGTGATGCACTTGGCCTCTGCTCCGAGATCATTCTCGTCGAAAAAAGAACCTGTTTGTGCAGAAACATTACGCACAGTTGCGCTGCTATGGCCGATGAAGATGTGTCCCCCACCCATCCCTTCTTCATAGGATTTCCGCATGGACGCTATCATCTATACGGAATGATTCGAACCCTCTCTGACCTGGTCGCGGCAATCGATGATCATTTCACGCTTATTCATCTCGCGTGTTGTGCTGAACCAGTCGAAGGAGTCCCGTACGGTCTGGAGTAAGGGCCACCATACTTTCCGTCCGGAATATATATCAAAGAGAACCTTGATGTACTCCCCCTCTCTTGGTAGCGCATGTGGAAGGCTCTGCGACTGTAAAAATTATTGAATCTTTCTCCGACTGGCACGGGTATTCATAAAAAACATCTGTCAGTACCGAGATTGCGATTGATGCGATCTTGGATCAAAGCCTGCGCTTAAATTTATCGTTCTGGACTTAAAATCCGTGATTATTTTCGCATGCAATGCCACGTATCCGTCCGGAATTTATCTTTAATTTCCATCAAACGCGATGGCAGCGCAAAAATCTGAAATTGATGAACCTGCGTACAAGGAACTATTACGCAGTAAATGCCTTTCGGCTTTCGTCTCTTAATGAAACCTGTTTTTGTATTTCGAAACATAGCTAAAAATCACTTGTGGTTCATACGGTTTTCACCTTCAGTCTGAAGGCCTACAACAGAATGGCAGGCGAAAGAAAGAAATTGAACTCCGTGAAGCAGCGGCCACCATCTGCTCGTCTGACGCCAACTACACTGAAGAATCTAATTAGTATCGCTGCGCAGAATAATCGCCCCAAACCCAGACCTGAGCCGGCCCGGGCCGATTTCAATCGACAACTAAAGGACGGCCAGAGGTCAAATCGACGAAATTGGACCCGCTCCTGCCACATCTGCAAGCAGAATAAAGGGTAATAAATTTGCCCCGCCACTAATTGCATGTCCACAAGCAACGTCCACAAATGCGAAACAAGCGAAAACAGCTGCCGGTACGGGAGAGAAAAGTTAGAAAGGTCGGAATAGCAATGATCCGAAATAAGCATCCGTCCCGATTTAGGATGCACACACATTCCAAGGAGAAAAGTCCCGCTGTTCAAAACAACAAGAATTTGAGATGTATTCGTCTGTGGACTGCCTTTCGGCACGTTCATATGTATGCAAGAGACAGACAAGGAAGAGAGTTGCACCTGAAGACTTGAAAATATCCTCAAGCTTTTACAAGCGGAGACGCCTAGGGAAAATGACCATCTCGAAGATGATGCCGTCCAACCTGAAACGCTTACGAAGGATACGTCAGCGCAGGTGGGCGTTAAAAATAGTGACTTTTGCGCACTGAAAGATTTCGTCGCATCCAAAAGCGTTGCAATCCGTGAGGTGGAAAGAAAGCATTATCGGCTCAACGATTTTCTGCCTCCGATCCTCGAAAAAATGGTGGTGCTCAACAGAACGGGGAAGGGAGGAAAAATGAAGCTTTGAAGAAAGAAGCGTACTCCGTAGCTAAAAATATACTCTCCAAGAAGAATGTAACCTCATGCATTTTTACAAAAATAAAATGGAAACCGTGGCGCCTCACTGCGCACAAGTTTTGGACATGAAAATTTTCAAAGCATCCATAACAGTGTCTGTTTCAGACGCAATTATGCAAAAGAAGAGAAAAAAATTGAGCGACTAATCGCTGAAAAGTTCCTCTTAGTCCTGAATGTGTTGCTAGAGGCCCAGAAGCGAGCGTCGAAGAATTCGAAGAATGTTTTGAAGACAACTCAGACCTTCCTGCGCAGCATCGTCTGAGTGATCATCTGGCTTGCCCAGAATAACAGCCTTGAATTCTTCAATCCATCTGGTGATGATCTTTCTATTACATGGAAACGGTAAGAGAAAGAGGTAGTTGCTGTCTCCAATGCCAGAGGCCATGATCCCCGTCGTGCTTTCCCGGATCCAGACGATGCAGTTGAGTATCGAAGATTTTCTTCAGGCGAACGCCGGTTCTAAAACTGAAGCTGGCTGTGATGCTGCTGCACAAGGTGGCGGATGTCCCGAAGGAGTGGAGTCCAAACACATTGACATTGCACATGACGAAGATGATGCAGACCACACCCTCCCCCCACCCGTGTAGCCCGTCAATCTTCCAATATCATCCAAGTTTGAACATCATATCAACCTAACTCACGTGAAAAAGCATAGGAATGCGAAAAGGACGGCAAGACCAAAACATTCACTAATCCATGCCGTAAGCTAATTGGCCTCGGAGACATTTAGTCCGTGCGCACGGAATCGCGACATAAGTTGGAACTAAGGCTTTAACTTTTCTCAGAATTGTGTTGAAGACGCGACGATAAAAATTCCCGCAGCCTTTTTACAGCACGTGAGGTAACTCTTGTATCAATGGGCTAGTTTGATCGTACCATGGAGTCTAGTTTGAATTCCATCAAGATCGTGTGGGTGTAAGGTTTTTCTGAGGGTTACTCATAACTCACAGAAGATGTCCCGTTGATGAAGCGGTGCACCGGTGCCGATGCCGACCCCATTGAGAAAAAACCCGAAAGACGATGATACTAATGGTGAGGAATAAGTGGGCACGAAGAATGGGGGGGATGCAGGGGTGTTTGTACTGTACCGTGAGTGTAGAGGATGTGGTGAAATTGCGCGCAGGATGAAGCAAAATAATTTGGACAGAATCGTTGCGCGATGCCCGGATAAATGCGCACTAAATGATTCCCATCGAAATGGACGGCACCATTTTGATTTGTAGATAGCGGGATCCAGACGGCGGTGAAATTTCGTTTACACGAGTGGGGGATTTTGATGCAGGCCTGAAACATTGCAGTGTGCGTATGTATTTTAATTCGCACCGGCACTTCACCACAACGCTCTTAATTTTCCCTGATTATCGGTTATATCTGAGTAATGCATTTTTAATTTTTTAATTTGGAAGTTCTCATATTTTTAAATAATGCAAGTTATATAATTCCAACTGTTGTACATGTATTTTTCAATAAAATATGCTAAAATATCGTATTTTCCATGTACAGTAACGCGCGGAACTGTAGAGCGGGCGTACCGGCTCATCTTTTGGAAGGACGGCTGTCCTTAAAGTCTTCAATTATGTGCGTTTTAACGCACTTTATCTATCTGCAAGCCGTCTCAAACCAAACCAACGGTCCATACCACCACCTCCCAGCCGCTCCTCTCGTTGCGCCTCGGTTTCTAGTCTCCAGCAACCCGACCCACTCGCTACACTGCTATCACTTCCTCTCCGACCACCCGTCTCGGTGCGTCCCACACCTCCAGTCCCACCGACCTGCACCGCCCGTCTCGCTGCCTCCTGCGCCACTCTTATTTGTGCGTCTCTGTACCCCGCTTCCTATCACCCTCACAGACCATATTGCTGCGTTACGCACAGCCCATCTCGTTGCATCATCTGTCTCGTTGCACCGCTCGTCTCTCTTCCTCCTGCTCCGCACATCTTGCTGACCTCCGTCTCACTCGTCGCTTCTCCCCTCCGCTGCCCGTCTCCAGCAAACCGACCTTCCGTCTCACTGCCTCTCCGGCTTGCCGTTTCGCTGCCTCCTGCCCCGCCCGTTACACGCCGTCCACGAAACGGTGCGTCAGCTTATAGTAAAATAATTTATATTTTCTAACTCATACGCGAATTGTACTGTAGACTATTAAATTAAGTATTCATCCACCCAATTCCATAAGAAAAACCCGTGGAACACTCCACGTCTGTCACCGTCGCATGTTCGCGTTTGTTTCTTATTCTTATGATTTTTAACCGGGATAGGTGCAAAGAAAAGGCGTTATAGCGCGCCTGGGGTTGCTTTTGGATCTGTCGCAGAACCTCTTCCTCCTTCACACATCGTACGTCCGAAACGATCGATGCTTTCGGTGGGCCATACAGACGCGCCCACTCGCCGAAAGGAACCTACTGGCGTCCATCTTCAGTGGCCTCGTCTTTGAAATTCATACCCGCACGATCCTCGGAGTAGGTCGGCGTTATATTGCCTGTGTATTATCCCGTACTTAAACTGAAACCGGGTGCAATGCCGTTCCCATATAGGGCTGGCGTAGTGGGTTGATTCAAGCAAGCTTTCTCTGTGGCTCGCCTTCAGATCTAGGCTGTAGTCGCTTGTGGTTTATGCGAGGCAGGGTACAGAATTCTTCCAGCTCTGTATGTGGTCTGGCACATGTCGATTATGTTCGGTCGTACGCAAGACCTTCCAGGTCGTATGCACCAGTAGCTCGGAGGCTGCCGTATAAAATATGGAAAGGAAAGGTAGAGCTACGTAGTGGGGAAGTTGAACGCTGGCTGTGAATGAGTGTCACACGTGTGTCTGATCGCTTGGGGCGCTCTGCGTTGCGTTATATTCACATCCCCTTGCAGCTCCCACCCGCTTCGGGAAAAAGAACTTAAAACTGGAAAAGGAAAGGAAATTCCCGCTACCAAGGCACGTTGTACTGGGAAAAGTCTGCCACAAGCTCACGAATTGGTGTCGGCACCCTGCTTGTCCATCTCTACAAACGCGTCGCTAGAAAGCGACGTCTTCAATGACTCGGCACAGTGAGATTCAACTCCGGCAAAGATCCATCCAGGGGGGAAACAGTGGTAATCAACAGAGTGGCCGGCACGCCCGTACACAGTAAGCAAAGCGAGTAGCTGGTCCGAAAAATACCACAGGCTTGCGCCTTATCCTCTATGGTGCACCCTCACCTCGCAAATTCTGACAGTACTCTCCGATCCTTTAGCTTGTAAATCGAAACTCTTCATTTCTCAGCGTTACATACCCCAATGGACGTAACAAATGACAAATACACATGAACATTCATCAAAGGCACACGCGCAGTGCAAACTCACTCTTTCAAAAAAAATTGACAGTTACATGCGGTCTACTTCAGTCGAACTCCAATACAGTCAAAAGAAATCATGCCCAGCACCCGTGAAATTCACGGTCGTGATAATATACACGCAGATCTCATTTAGGCAGAGGGGTGCGGTCGATCTTGATTGTTACACTCAAGACCGTGCATCCATGATGTAGAGGCGCCAAGGCCCCAGCTCCGGGACATGCTCTTAAATGAACAAATTATCGAAAAGCCGTAATAAGCGCGGTATCATCCAGCTTCAGACCCCTTGAAGCCACAGAATTGGGCGTGGTTTTCTACTATGGGTAGAACGCAGTGTTAATTTCAGTTTTAGCCGCCCCCTTAGCGTGGCACTAAATATCGCCGAGCTATAGCATTTCTGTGAAACCTTCCAGTCCCAAACTTCTAACAAACCAAATCAGATGGTTTCAGCTCAGCGCTGGGGTAGACCACTGTATTGCGGTACCGCGGATGACGGTGCTGGCTACATATATTTCCTCCAGTAGAAGTCGCCCGTTGTGGTGTTGTGGTCGCCGAATGGCGTGTCGGTATCGACAGGAATGCTTTCCAAACGCGACGACAACTAGTCAATTTTGCGGTGTAACACTCACGCGAAAGCGTATGGACTTCTTGATCTGAATTCGAGTCATATTTGAATTTCAGGTTATAGAAACCCAATTTCTACGCTCGCGCGTTTCGCCGGCATTTAATGTCGAAATGCCTTAATCAGGCCCGATTCTCCCATTTGCTAATTTTCATCGCTGCAAATTAGCTCTAATTCTATCGAACCCGGTAACCGGAAATGCAACAATGCATTTACACCACGAGCCTTAATTTTGCATGGATTTTTCAACCTGCAATTTGGCCGATTTCCATCCATGCAAATCGGCTCTGTTTCAATGCCCAAAATATGAAATCTTATACTATCTTGTAAAGACATAAGAAACGAAAGAAGCGATTTCCCGGGCATAAATGGACATCTCAATGGAACTGAAAGGACCTAACGTACCGGAAGATAGATACACAAAGAAATTTCTGTCGAAAGACCCCCGTTTTAATTCGGTTCATGCAGGATAAACGCTCCGGGGATACTTTGTGGAAGGTTTGAAGCCCTCCACCTGGAACTCTATTCGGGATTTACTCGCAATAAACCAAAAAGAAAGTCCTCGCGTTGGCGCTGCATGCCAAATCAATGGGCATGGTATCCCGTGGCCATCGTTTTGAGCCTTATCGCGGTCAACAGCAGCATCAGGGAAATAAGAAGAAGAAAGGTGGCACCGTGGCCGCCATTTCCCCTTCTAGTCCCTCTTCTTCCAACTCATCCGCCTCAGAATATTCGGGTAATACACCCCTCTGGCACCGTTCCTGTCCAAAACAGTGTTAATCATTGCTCCTACTTCAGTATATACGAACGGTTCCGGAACGTAGTCGATGAAGAACATCTGTGCAGCGCCGTCGCGACTACTGTAAACAGTTACGCCTACGGGACAACAATCCCTTGCTGTTTGTGCCTTTCATTTGGGCTGAAACAGAACTTATGACCAATAGTTCCTACGGAAAACCTAGGGGCCCGAAAAAAGATCCGGGAGGAAAGTTTACAGAAGCTCCGAATTCTCAGGTACTACCAAAGGCAGCTTCCGAACCGTTCTTGTTCTCCGGGATGCCAAAACCGCTCGTCAAATATGCACGGCTCACCAGAAGCGTCCAATAATAACATATCAGACTCAAAAAGGGTAGGGGTGTACGCACGTTCGGACCTGATCCCGCCCCCACTTCCGAAGTGCGGCTCACGGTCCGAATGTCCCGCGGCAGCGGTATTTTTTGGTACTTAACCGCCCCGTGACTTCCAGTTTTCCGCCCATCTGTACATTCATGCCCAGTTGCTTATGCCCCGAATGTTCTTTCGTCCGCCTCAGACGTCCCAATTTCCCCTAAGTCTCTTCTGGAAGGTATTTCCCTCTTTTCGCAGGACGATAACGGAACATAGTCTTCCAAGGAACGATGATTTCCCGACTTTTCCGCGGAATCCCGTCCTTCGTGCTGCAAGGAAAACTCCGCCAGTTGCTAATGTACATAGTACCGGGACTTTGTACTGCTCGACGTCGGGAAAGACGAAACTATCTTCCTTTTTAGTTCGAAGAACTACAACTTAAGCGCTTCCTTTTGTAGCACGCGCCTGTGAGATGATCCTGACTATTTCCTTCCTAGACACCGCAGCCGGTACAATTCTTATCGACAAGCGCATCCTCCTCAATGCATAGCTCGAACGGACAAAATCCTCCCCGATAGCGAACCTCCTGGCGACTACATGTCAAACAGTTTCGGTTAAGGTTTTATCCTCCTACATATAAGCCTCGGAGACCTATTCTTCCTAGTTTGCTTTGGGGTAGTCTACAACCTGATCGCCCCCTCACTCCTCGCCGAAAAATTCTCCGACCGATGCGTGCGCGTAATCCTGCGAATATAACGCCAGGTGATTCCATTTCCTTTCCCGTGCCGTACCCATTTGTCGACTGGAAAAGTGTTAAACCCAGTGGTATCTTTGGGATACCCTCAGCCGCCTGAAAACCCGGACGTTCTGGTCGTTAAAAATGACGACTCGTATATACGACGTATGTAGGAAACGAAGAACCCGACAGCGTTCCAGGTATATAATGAAGACCATCTGACCGTTCCCTGTGCCAATTTTCACGTTATACAGGCCTGTGTCTTTCCGCCGTACACCAAAGTGGCGCTACTTGCCCTTTCCGATTCCCCCTGTCTCTTATCCATCGAGTCGCAGGGCCACCTCGGAGAAAAGGACTGTCTTATGACCCCGCACGGTGTAATTTAAAACCTTCCCGGTCGGACATTCTACATATAAGCAGCCTACTTTGATATGTAATCCTTTCACCTACCGAACCATGCCGTAATGTGATGGGAACACCCCGAAGTTCTTACGGTGTATCGCGCCCCGCTCGTATCGTTTAACATCTATGTTCCTCAGTCGCCGACACCGGGAAGTCGCCAACAAAAAGGGGGGCAGCATCCCCAATACCTTCAAATTCCCCGGACGTTCAGGAACTTTTTGAAGATGAAAACAGACAGACCCTGATTGGCACGAAAAGTTTATCGCTTGGCAGGCCTATTCATCTAATCGTTCCTGGATATTTGGCTTTTTTAAGAAGTTCGAGTCCATGTCGGACGGACAGCTCGGGACCATCAAGCGCGCGAAAATAGGATCGACCTGAAGGAGGGTTTAAAACCGCTGTTTCAACAACCTTACCGTGCTTTTCAGCATTCTCGTTCTCGGGAGAAAGAATAATTCCAACAGATACTGGAGATTGTCTTCATCGAGGAGGCCTAATCTGAGTTGGACTTTCCGATCGTTCTGGTTCCGAAGCCCGAAGGTTTTCCTCGGTTATGTGTAGACTACCGATGAACTGAACGCGATAACCATACAGGACGGCTATCCAATCCCGAGAAAGGAAGAATTTATAGACTCGTTCGGGGAAGCTCGGATATTCTCTTCGCTGGACGCAAACTGTGGCTACTGGCAGATAGAGATTGACGATGAAGACCGGGAAAAGACAGATTTTACCTCCCACCATGGGGTTTATCGGCTTTAACTAACACCTGTAGTTATAAAGAACGCTCAAGGAACATTTCAAAGAGCCACCACTGTCATCTTGGAAAATTCAAGTGGAAGAAGGCCCTCGTCTACCTGGATGACGTCAGTTTCCACTCTGTTACTTATAAGGAACACTTCAAATATCTCCGTACAATTCTCGGGTTGTTAAAGAACGCCTACATCAGCCTCAAGCAGAAGAATTGGAACTTCTTCCAGGATTCGTGCGACTACTCAGGGTGCAAGGTGAGCCCCGGAAAGCAGGAAGTCGCGAAAAAATATCGCGACAATATCCGGCAAGCCGTCCACCCTAAGAACGTTTCAGAGCTCCGCACGTTCCTTGTGTTTTGCAAAGTATACCGCCTATTCGTTCCGGAGTTTTCACAGGTTCCCACCCTTTTCACGAAGAAGTTTTTCAAATGTGAACAGTTCTCGTTCGGACCACTGGATGAGAAGGAAACCTAGGTGCACGAAAAAATTACGAGCTTCGATGATAGAGTCGCCCATCCAGGCTCTTACCCGCTTTTTGTTCCATTACTTTCTCGACACGGACTCCTGTGATTATCAAGTCGATATTGTTCTGCTTCAGGAGCGGGAAGATGCAC
This sequence comes from Herpochondria borealis, assembly GCA_032274145.1. Lineage (NCBI taxonomy): Eukaryota > Rhodophyta > Florideophyceae > Ceramiales > Ceramiaceae > Herpochondria > Herpochondria borealis. Next base: position 5,388 of record JAVCKV010006416.1, on the reverse strand, counting down.
AAACCGACCGATCGGTTCCTGGTCCCGCTCGCTCACGAAGGCGGAGAAAAACTACAGTACGACGGTTAGATAGTGTCTATTAAATATGTGGGAAGTTCTGACTCTCCTTCCGTACTTAGAACGAAGCCGTTTAACGCTTCTGACGGACCACGACTAACTCAGATTGATAATGAACATATCGGACGCATCGGGACGACTACAGAGTTGGCGCTTCCGACTCGTCTATTTTGAGTTCGAAGTGTTCCACCTGGAGGGCATCAAGCATCAGGCCGCTGATGTCCTTTCAAGTATTTGAATGATCGAAATGGAAAACCCGCACATGGAAAAACAGATACCGACGCTCGCGTTACTGTACTACTCGCAGTACGATTCTGACTAGAACATTTAGAATGACAAACCGGAGTTGTTAATAGGTGGAGATGGCGATGACCTGCTGCTGTCCCACTGCTTCTTCCATGAACACGAGGCGTACGCAGTGGGAATCCAAGAAAATCTCGCAATATAATATGAACTACCGGACTAATTGACACTAGACGTTCTCCGGGAGACCCAGAAGAATAGTAGTTTCTGCCACTACATACTTAAACTTCCAGACCGCCCGGGCTCTAAATTCGCCGTTGACCACACTGATATATTGGTACGACGGTCCCCTCTAGACAGTGCCTTACATAAGGTCATCCCGTTCGCTCTAATTCCGACTTTTTGCATCTCTATTACTAATTACTGAACGTCAGAAACCTCGGAGGCTCAATAATATACGAGAAGGTCCGGAATGAGTACTACTGGAGGAAGATCGCGAACTAAATCTTTCGAGTTGTGAACGATTGCCGATTATGGTTACAGGTAAGAGGCACGCATTTAAACAGGCAGAAAGCCCTGGGGCTGTTTCCGGGAGTGTACCCGTTCAAGTTTGTCGCAAAGGACTTCATGGGCCCCTTCGGAAGAACGAAAAATAGTTTCACCAATATCTTGGTAATAACCGACCGTTTCACGAAGCTATTACACGCTGTACCGCTGAAGACCACCGCTACCGGTGATTTTTCCGCTGCTTTCTTGCACTATGTGTACGCCTAAGGTCTTCCAAAGTACATCCTGATATATAACAGAACTGAGCTCGTCTCCAATTTGTTCGAGTATATGAGGGCGACGATGGGAATTATTCAGTGGATGGATACGGCTTATCACCCCCAAATTAACGGTAAATCCCAATGTTACAACCAAACCCTCGTCATACGCTTTACCAAGTACGTCAGAGAGCCCCAGGACGATTGGTACCAGAATTTTCAGCCGTTGAAGTGCGCGTATAACACACAGGTGCACCGTACGTCCTGTTTTTCTCCGTTCATCCTCTCGCTCGCACGATCCACTGGTAGCCTACAAGCAAGAAACATATGATTCCAAATTTTCGGAGAGTGGGAGATTTAACAAACAGAACGACCTGGATTCCAACTCCAAAATAGAAGCTTGGAAGCATTCACTCCGAGTCCATGAAATTGTCGCACACTGCACGACGTAATAACCAAAAGGCCGAACACGGTAAAATAAGGTGTTTGACGGTCGCGTCCTGCTTTTGGTCACCGTACGTCTGGAAGATTATATCTACCTGAAAAGGCCTCAATATTGTACCAAGACCGTCGCGAAACGTATGGCATACGAGCCACGGACGAAGCTCCTCCCGAAGACGACCTGCAAGGCTTACATGGTTCTAGAAGAAAGCGAGAACGCGGTAACTATAGAGGTAAAAGTGTTTCCATAAATCGTCGCTATCGACCTACATTCCGTACGTCCGGCGCAAATACTCCGTACGGAAAGACCAGAACCTGACTAACTAGTCGTGGACACACGGCGTGCGCTGTAAAATAATGACCATCTCGATCGTTCACCGGAGACAATTATGACGACGAGTCGCCCGAAGACACAACTCTCGGTCCTGAGGTACACGAGGAAACCAATGAGACCTCTGAGTATCAGAGGGTCCCCGGGCCCGTACAACCCGACCGTACGGCCCCTGCCTCCCACACGGAACCTGGTCAGTCCGAACGTGTGGAAGAAAACAGTGAGATGAATGAGGAGACTCAGATGCTTTCAGAACCCAAACGTGCGGTACCGTCCGACTCGGGTTTATAGAAGACGACGAAGAAAATTCCATCGCCGGCGATGCAGATTAATCCGTACAGAACGAAGGTGACACTGATACCGCCATGGGCGACGCAGAATCTTTCTACTATGAAGAAGACGAGAACAGTCCGCTCGGTCCCCGTAGGAATGATACGGACCTAATACGCCGTTCACCCGTTTCTTCCGACCAGATAGTCTACTCGTAATTTATGCACCAGTACGTAAGCTGAAACATCAAAATATAACCCGTACTTCCGCAGGAAACAACACCCCACGCTGATGACCGCCCCGGATCCGAACTACCTGAGGGGAAAGTACCGAAAGTTCCACAATAGTCCCGGACGTTATGGACCACTTTTTCGGCCAAATAAGAGATTAAGATGGTTCCATCAAGTACTGGTGCCGCTAGTACGCCTGCGATCCGGATCAAGATACCGAGGAACCAAACGAAAACCTGCCCCAAAGAGCATGTCGCGCAGTACTGTAACCAGCTCCACCGACAAGGAGCCGTACCGCCCAACGATTCAAGGCACTTCCCAAGAAAAAAACAATCCTAAACGAACGACCCGGAATTAACCGGCCAGCGAGGACGCTGAATGCTACCGAGGGGAGGGAAAACTTTTTTTCCATGTGACCCAACGGACAACGCTTTCTATTTCTCATTGATTAGAGATAGAACGAACCGGACGTAAGGACTTATGGGTCTACACGAAGCACGTTGATTGTATTATCCAAGACAGAACAACCGGACACACAGGCAAAATGGTTACAAGAAGATGAAGAATTTTGGTTTTACGGAAAAACTTGCATGGCCTCCGGCGTACAGGCGTTGTAGTCCAGACGGAATTATGAAGTTTCTGTCCCGAACGTGCGGAGAGGAGAATGATAAAAGGGTTCGCAACCGTGGCCCACTCCAAAGTGGAGTCCGTATCCTACGACGGAATGGCGTTTCTAAAAACTCAAGCAGAAGCAGAACGGAAGGAGCTGGAAAGAACGTTCAAGACAAGTTGGGGGTAAATGCCCCCATTTGTTTGCTTTTTCAGCGCTCAAGCAACTTCTATACAGTAAAAAGGACCTAGAGAACGAACGGACCTAGGGCCCGGAACCACCATCACCTGATACAGCAGAGCCATCCCCGATTGCGGCCAGGGTTTCTAGGATTATTGGAAGAACCCGGGATTGGATCGGAAGGAAAAGGAAAAAACCGAACTGCATTCGCCACACTCTGCTGAGTCGTTTGGGAGATACACTCGGTCGCGGACGCTGTTTCTTTCATCCTTCTCCGCGGGGCTTGGCTTCTGAGCCTCAGAAGCCAAGCTCCGCGGAGAAGGATGAAAGAAACAGCAGCGCAACCTTCCGTGGGTCTCCATGCGGGACACCTACTCTCGGAGCCCCTGCACCTCTTCTCGCTGCGAAAGCGCTTCGGACCCGCCCTTGTACGCACGGCGTTCGCCGCGTCCCCCTAATCTCGCGCAACGTACCGATCCTCCCGTGAAATTTCGCGCTCTTTCCTCGCTGCGTCGCGCTCTGAGCAGGTGATCTCAGGATAACCAGGGCATATACCGGACAATAACGCGATTCCCGTACCCACCGACACGAGAACGGTACATTTATCTTCCCGTCGTTGTGATCAATACATCAGTAGTAGATTGTAGGCTCCTAATCTTCCAATGTCAGGACGAACGCGTTCGTAAGAACAACGGTTCTCCCGCCGCGAAATCCTGTCTCGGCCGGTCCTCATCGCGACCAGACCACGGATTTCTCCAACACCTAAGTGGTAGTAAAAGAAAAGCAGGTTTCGTCGTCCGGTAGATCTCTGCGGACATCTCAAGTACGTCAAATACTTAGCGCCAGGCTCCCAGTTAGTCTCTGCAACGATTTCGAAGAACTCGAGACCGTCAATCTCGGCCAGCAGACCGGCTGGGAGGCCGTTGAACCTCCAGGAAACCGCTGCCCTTCGGAACCTGCGTACTTTTTCGAGTCAGCTACTCGGTGCGGCCGGAGGCCCGCACTCGTGCCTTCAAATATCTCCATCTACGATAAAAGCGCGTACTTGGTCAATGCCACCATATAGATTGCCACACATACCTACCAAATCTTACAACGCAAGGAGCGTATAGTACGAAAAGATTTGTTTAATTGGCAACGCAAGTAGCGGGCCTGTCTATAACTTTCGCAAGAACTAATCGGGCACCGTAACGTAGTGATGCGGACGCCTGTTCGCTAGAATATCCTCCAACTCGACTTTTTCCAACCAACGAACATATGGTTGTGCGCCCCTCTCTGGCGCGTCAGAAAACCGACATAACATATCCAGTGCATCAAGTAGTCCCCGAGGAACCAGATACCTCCGAACTGTCGGTTGAATCAGAGGTTCTCGAGCCAGGCTTGGAACACTCGCCCGTCGAAGTTCCAATCTTTCAGCTCTTAGATCCTTGCGACCAACCTCACTGCACGCCTCTTTTAGTCAGTCTCCTCTTACATCCGAACGAACGGGCTATTGTCGTAACCATGCGTCAGGTGCTTCCGGGGCATTGGTTGCCGCAGTGGACCCACCGAGCAGCCCAAGAGTCCGCCCGGACTTTCTTGTATGACGTCAAGTAGTTCACTGGTACGGCTTCGAACCGGCGCGCTTCGGACGGCTTGACCTGGGCGCCTATGCAAGCGTCCAAGGAGAACGGTGCCGACTGGTGCGGACGGCTCGGCGTCCACCTGCAATGATTTAATGCGTCACCAATAACCGTCGTGACGTTCGAACTTTACCGCACACGTTCGGAGATTACCTATGGGCCCAGGACCATCAGCATCTGCGGCACGAGTACCGGAACTTGCTTATGGTTTTCCCGCTCCAGGCGCTCCCGGGCGGTGTAATCCCGATAGATCGCTTCCTGGAAGGAGTCGCTGCCATAATTGCGCCGTTGCGTGAATAGTTTATAAGACCGCTGTTTCGATTCGTAGCGCGTCGTGGGCAGCGGCAGCCGTGACGGACGATTTTACATGACCTCAGGGGTGGGTTCATGATCATAATACACATCCGGGCGGTTATCTTCTTGCCACCGGCTTAGGACGGACGGCGCCGGCTCATAAATGAATGAAGTTTTCATCAATGCCCGCACCAGCGCCTAGTTAGGGGAAGTCCCGGTCGTATCGCTCATCGTCGTCAAAGCCAGACGATGTGGACACTTTTGGAAGATGCCGAGCCGTGGCACTTTCGCCGGCCGAACCGACGAAGGGCCCGGAGGCGACCGCGGACACCCGCTTTAGCTGGTC
>JAVCKV010006306.1:0-26680 GCA_032274145.1 Herpochondria borealis | reverse complement strand
GCTTGTTAGATCGACTCGGACCCTCGACTCACTCGGCAGTGGGTGTGGTCGCCTCCAAAGATAGAGTGGGACCAGCAGCGGTGCTTTGGCACTCGTCACGTGTATGTGATCCCACTTGGTCAACTGGACCCAGCCCAGTTATAGAGATCGACCACTTAGCATGTCATCTCCAACACAGCATGGCGCAACCAACTTCTTGTGTAGTAGTAACTTCCAACCATCAGCAACTGCTCGCTACCATAGAGAAATAGTTTTTAAATAACAATAATACTGTATAACTAGAGACCAACTATATACTAACCAACCAACCACTTCCTTTTATGACGAACTCTTGGTGGACTCTCGACTCTGCGATTCTCTCCTCTTGCCCGTCAGACGTCGCAAATCATCCAAAAAGTCATTTGGTTTCGAAAAAATGGTCGATCCCGCAATAACTTCCTTGCCCGCCTTGGCCTGGACTTCTCGTGTGACACGTAATTCGGCGTAGGACATGCCGCCCACGATAAAGACAATAAGGCGTCCACCAGCATAGGTTTCATCCTTGTTGCCTTCCTTTTGATTGGAACGTTGCCATCGGTCCGTGGCACCACCCTTGCGGGCGCTGCCTTCGGGCTTGCGGCGCGCCGAGGCGACGGCGGATGATGTGGAGGGAATGTCATTGGCGCGGGCGGATGGGAACTTGTCCGTGCTGAGCGTATTCTCCACCACTTGTTCCAAAATATGCTTGAGGGGAGGAACGTAGCGACTGTTGGCAAAGGTTGCGTCTGCATCGAGACGAGTGTTGACTTCTTGTTTTCTGTGGTTGAGTGGAGATGGAGCAGGGTCGTGTTGAGTAAGTACTCGGCGCACAAATAATTTCAAAAGTGGGTGTACATCATTAGAAATCATGCATCACTTACCCAATCGCCGACTTCAACTTGCCGAATGCACCAGTTTCATTACTATTGTTCTGAAGATTGACATCCATATTCTCCTGCATAATCATGAGCATCTTTTCTTGGGTTGGGTCCACCTTGGCAGCGCGGTAGAGCGACGACTTGAACTCATCCTTGATCCCACCTTGTGACACAATGACAATCAACAAGAGACGGAGACGAGCACGTGGATCCGACATGGACTTCAGAGCTTTCTTCACCTCATCCATTAGTTCCGGCAACTTTGGTTTCGTACCATCCTCTCGTTCTCCCGTCGCCAAGGTCTGTTCTAGTTCCGAGAGATCAAAGAGTTTCCTCTTGTTGAATTCATCCATACACTCGTGTGCAATCTGCATGTGCTGACTCAGTTTCGCCATGACTTCCTTGTATTCAGGAAGAGCCTTGAGGGCATTGGCCATTTGTGTCAAACTCATGGTCTTACCCTTTTCCTTGTTGGTGAATCCACTCGTATCGGAATTGACCATCTCGCGACAACGATCCGAAAGTTGTTCAATGACTTGTGCAATATGTTTTCCGCGCATTTCCACCCAGACAGTGTCGTCTTCATTCAAGAGAATATCCTTGGCGTTGACATTGTCGGCTTTAGGAGACTTCTCCGACTTGCTCTTCTTTCCTCCGCCACCTCCTTCCTCATCATCATCTTCATCCCAGTCCGAGTCATCATAATCATCTTCATACACATCATCCACTCCATTTCTATCTTGTACCAACGTAATTTTTTCATCATCCTTGACATCCAACAAATCCTTCACCATACTCTGATACGTAAAGTCGTGCATCAATGGCGTCAAAACATCATCCTTTCGATCCAAAATGATCAGAGTCGCACGTTCTCGATCCGAATGATTATTGTCTCCATGGAACCAAAAGTCCTCATTCCGCACAAAGTTATCCAACCGCGCCGCGAGTTGCGATCCGACGGCCGATGCCACGGGACTGTCGCCCGAAAAGCGAATATAAGGATATTCATTGAGCGTCGAACAGACGGAAATTAATTTTTCCGCAATGCGATTCTCCACTTTCTTGCCACCTCGGCGCACGTACATGTGCGTAAAGTCTCGACGCATGTCAAAATGAAAGGCACGGAGTTCCTTGGCGAGAAAATCAATATTGGCTTCCGAGAGAGCCTTGATTCTCTTCACAAGAGGACGGCATTCTTTAATCTTGTCGAGTTGCTTGGGAGAAAGGCGACCGAGGAAATAGATAAATACGGATTTGCCGTAAAGAGGGGTGTCGCCAGAGAAATCTTCAATCATGCGATTGACAGAATCTTCTGTGGGAGCCAGCACGTAAATGGCAGCCATGTCTTTGAAGGGAGCACGTTTCTTTTCAATATCTTCCACAATGGTTACTTTACGCTCCATAATATCGTACATTCCAACGGCAGAAGAGATGGTTCGCATAGCTTTCTTGTCGACTACAAGCACCATCCAGCCCTCAAAGTTATCTGAAACACCGCAAAAGATACAGTACCAGGATTGATCGAAATAAAGGGGAGAGGGTAAGTCGTGAGTCTCATGCGCGATGAAGAAAGGACGACCCTTGCACAGTTCATTCTCTCTTACCGCTACAATAGGTAAAGACATCATGCAACAATCGCTTTTGGACCAGAGTACGTAATCCAGCTACTTCCTTTGTGCTGGTTCCTGGGGCCTTCTTTCTCCCTTTTGTTCCAGACTTTCGACTGCCACCACTCTTGTGTCTAGCCGATGACATGATTGTTGTTGAATGAAGAGTGTTTGCGAGAGAGAGTGAGAGAGGAAGACTGATGGAAGTACCGTACGTAGCTAGCTAACAAGGTTATGTTGTTTTGATCACCGTCGTCGCTGGTCTTTTACAAACCGCCACCGATACCTCGTGTCGTGCGTAGCGAGACGTGGAAATCATACGGAGAATCCTTTCGTGGTGATTTGGGGCAAAATTTGAAACCAATAACGTCGCCAGTATTTGGCGGTTATTATTCACAACAGTACCGATAAACAGTAGCGGTAGAGAGAAAATACAGACGAAGGATTCTGTGCGGTACAGTACGGAAATATGGTACCGCTACTCAGCCTTCACTGTAGCAAAGCAAAACTGATGGACCGCTCATTTTCATCCATCAACAGATGAGAGATCACCATGGAGAACCAACAACACCCGTCAGAACAGGAGGACCCTTCACAACTGCAAGAACTGCTGGACGAGCCTCCAAAGAAGAACAATGATGTCTACAATCAAGCCATGGAATCGTTTCTTCGTATAACCGTCGCTGGTTTTGGAGGCGCTCTGGTGGGACTCTCCTTGGCCCGCACTCGCAGTGCATCTGCACTGACGCGCACCATTGGACAACGTGGCAAGCCCTTTCAACAGAATGATTTGCCCGCTCAATGGGCCGTGGCGTTCTTGACCTTCTCATCCGTCTTTGAAGCCACTCGCATCATGTCGCCCACATCTATCCTGTTGCAGTTGACGACCAACAACAGCGTCGATTTCGATGCACTACATGCTAGTCGCCACTATATCACCATTGGGGATTATACACTGGGTGGTTGCATGGCGGGTGCTGTATTACGAGGCATGCCTGTATCAGCTGCATCTGCGTCAAGGCGATCCATAGCGGCTCCGCCGCGATTGGGAGCCGGACTCTTGTCGGGCTTGGCATTGGGATTCATTCCTGGCGTCGCGCTGGCTGGAATTCAAATGCTGGAAGAAAAAGTGGAAGCGTACGAGGAGGCGACTCGACAACAAGAGGAAGATGAAGCAGTAGACGAAGCCTCACAACAAGATGGGGTAACAGCAGTGCAGGAATCTCCTGCAGAAGAATCAAATCCTGATGTTCAGGAGGCGCAGCCCGAGACGCCGAAGAAGAAGAAGGGACTGCTAGGTCTAGGATGGTTTGGCTTGTAATAGGAGCAAGATCTTCTTAGAAGTCACCGCAGAGGTCGCTAATCTTGCTCGTGTAACTACGTTGCAGTCTATGCGTGTAGTTACTGAATCGCGGGTCTGATGGCTCCGCAAGTGATAAACAGGGTCCTGTCGAACGGCTTTTTAAAAAGGCTGCTTCGCGATTCAAACTCCGCTCTTTTCCTTGGAGAGTGAGAACTGCGATGTTAGCATATTGAGAAAACTATTTGAATTAGGATGCAATGATGTTATCTCGAGAGAGAGAGTTAGCGTTGGACATGTCTAGCGGGTCCTTTCCTCTAGAGAACGATATTGAGATGTCGTTGCTTGATACTCTTCGCCGAGAACCGGACTAACGTTGCAGCAAGATCAAAACGAAATCCATCCACATGCAGTTCCTCACATGCCCCAGGGCTTGCTTGCTGGCCAGCCCGGCCGGCGTAGGTTCCCAGCTTTTTGGCAGGCATACAATAGATGATATGCCAAGTGCGGCAGCGCGTCAAATCGACATTCGTCTTTCCGAAATCATAAATCGAGAACTGAAGGATATGTCGCCATCTAAACACACAGCTGGTGAGAATTGAGTAAAGGAGGCAAAGACCACCTGGGCTAATAAAATATGATCACGACAGATGGGTTTATCTACATGTACAGGCTAATCGTAGCAAACAACCCAATAAGCGACTGGTGCAAACCCCGTTTTTGGAAAAGGACAGAAGAAAATTTACAAGCTTTGATCCTCTCTCTTCTACGGCTGCGACCTCCAGTCTTTCGGACCACAAACGCAACTACAAGACTATAAAGATACAATGAAGAACGTGGGAGAAGAAAACGAGAAAAACAAGAACATAAATGATGAGCCGGAGGAGTTCTCACCAGATGATTTCCCTTCGTCTCCTGATCCTGAACTTCCAAAGGAGAAGCGTGAGCAGGATCGTCGTTCTACCGAGGATTCTGATTCTCCCAACAACGCGCAACCACCAGCAATTCAACCTCCCGTCACTCCTGGAGCTGTCCATGTGAATCAGCAGACAGCAGGTCAGCTTGATTCCACCAATCCTCGTGTCCCTCAGCTTCGGAATACCGAAGGGGACGTCCAACTCCCCGTAGTTGCCGCACGGGTGGTTGAAGAAGACAGTAACAACCACGACAACGACAATGCCGATGTTGCACTGCCTCCTTTTGCTATTGCCGAGCGTCTTCGTCGTCGGCCAGTGTGGATTTGGATTGGAGTCTTGCTTGTTGTAGTGGTTCTCAGTGCGACTGTTGCTGTGCTCGCAACAACCATGACAGGACAATCATCTCCATTGCTGCTCCCACCCTCCTCCTCTGCGCCTTCTCCTGAAGAAGGGGCTGAGGACGACACTCCCTCACCTGATGCTGCTCCTTCTGACACTCCAACGCTTTCCCCAGCCGTTTCCCCGACGACACGACAACCGACAACTTCAACCCCTACCGCAGTGCCACCCATTCCCACCACCTCACCACCCAGCACTGCGCCAATTCCCCCAACACTATCACCAACTGCACCCATTCCCAACACACCGCCGCCAATAGTACCCTCGCCCATGGCTACTCAGCCACCAACACCCTTTCCGACCATCGCACCCGTTACTCCACTTCCCACCGCACCACCCCCAACGCCCTCTCCGACAACCATCGCTCCCATTACTCCTCTCCCCACCACGTCACCACCAACGCAGGCTCCAACATTTCCTCCCATCACGTTGTTCGGGCAGGTATGGAATCCACAAACCACCACTCGAATTGAAATTGTTCTAGACATTGGCGGTAGTACTATTCCAACTGAAATTGGACTCATGACGAAGCTATCGTATTTGGATCTTGACAACAAAGCATTGGATGGTTTCCTTCCATCCGAGATAGGGCTGCTGACCCAGCTCGTCTATTTGGATCTTGGTCCCAACTCGTTGAGAGGGACGATTCCATCCGAAGTGGGACGGTTAACGCAGCTCACTTCTTTAGATCTTGGTCCCAATCTTTTTATTGGTACGATTCCATCTACAATGGGATTATTGACACAGCTTTCCAAAATGGACCTGGTTGACAATATGCTGGAAGGTACCATTCCGGCCGAACTGGGACGGTTGACCCAGCTTACGGATTTGAATCTTGGCACCAATTCTTTAGAAGGCACCATTCCATCGGATTTTGGATTATTGACACAGCTCGTTCGTTTGAAGTTATCCAGAAACTCATTGGAAGGAATCATTCCCACGGAGGTTGGATCCTTGACTCATCTCCTAGTGTTGGAGTTGTATTCCAATGCGCTAAGAGGTCGCGTACCGACCTTGTCCAATCTTGTCGTTTTGGAGACATTGTGGTTGTATGACAATCAACTTGCGGGGAGCATCCCCTCCTCTTTCTGTGCTGTGATTCGGTTTCCTCCTCGGATTGATTGTGCCGACATTGTATGTGACTGCTGTGAATCCATGGAGAGTGTTTCCTGCACGCCAACACCGACAGCTCTCGCTCCCACGACCACAGCATCGTCAGCTCCCGTCAGCCAGTCTGCTCCATGAGAGCTTTTCCCCTCTTCCGCGCTCTTCTAATAGACCATTTTGCTCATTGCGGGCGAGGGTTGCATCATGGACGAGAAATTATGTTTATGCTCTAGTAGCTGGTACGAACGTGTTTGATCCTATATTTGGACACCTGCCAAGTTTTTTTAAAATTTTACTAAAGTGGCGGGGTCTGGCTTGTAGGAGCAAGGTCTTCTTAGAACATTCTTAGAAGTCACCAAAGAGGTTGCTAGTCTTGCTCTTGTAACTACATTGCCATCTATGCCAACCACCGTTACGTGTACTGTAGCTACTATTAAATTGTGAGTCTCTATTTTCTTCTATTATCATACTATGAACGTAGCCTCTCTCTATCAAAGCTCTAAACCAATATTGTGATCACTTTGGTTGTTTTGACTCCAGTCATCACCGTGTGCCGTCACTGGTGTGGAGAAATCAACGTTGATGGTGGAGTTGCCCTCTACAGTGGCCAACATTTCATTGGCAATCTGGAGTGTTTGAGCACCCACATTGGCTGGCGAGAACGCCATTCTGGCGTAGTCGGCCAACGCCATTGCAATGTACGTGAACGATGGACGGTTGTGGGAATCTTGATCCCAACAAGCGGATATGATTTCGGCCAGACGAGCTGGCGTCGAGGCTGGGATCTCTGGTCGACGACCTTCCGCAACTGAAAACGCGGCCTGAATTGGCGTCATTGTAGCAAAGGGCACCTCTCTGTTAACAGGAGTAACCAAACGGTTAGCTTTGCTCCAGAGCGCACGCAGATAGCAGGAGAATGCATGAACTTACCTTGTAATCAATTGCCAGAGAAGGATACCAAAACTGTAGACATCTGCATTGGACGAGTAGCTCTCGTGCCGAATCACTTCCGGTGCCATGTACCTGTATGTTCCAGTCTCTGCTGTCAACTCTTCACCAGGATTTGCGACAGACATTCCAAAGTCCGAAATCTTGGCTCGATGATCAAGATTCAACAACACGTTGGACGGTTTCAAGTCTCTGTGAATCACCTGGCGCGAATGTAGGTATGCCATCCCGTTGGCAATGTCTAGCGCTAGTGGAAGATACTCATAGTATCGAGCCGTATCTGTCAACAGTGAGAGGAGAGAACCGGCTTCGCAAAATTCGTAGGCAAGACAGAAGCATTCAGCATCTGCAGCAACTCCAACGAGGTCGCAGACGTTCGGATGCTTCAACATGGCAGCAATATCAGCCTCTCGACGGAGCTCGTCCACGTGCATCGTGTCACCAGTATCCATGTTGACTGTGGCGACCTTCAAGGCCACCATCCCAACTCCGGTTAGCACACTGGTTTCAGCATCTGTTGGGCGCTTTTGCCAGGCAGCTCTGTAGATTGTGCTTACACGACCCATTCCAAGTGTTTCAATTAACATCAGCTCTTCGAAAGGGATCAGGGGAACGATGCGATCCTGCAAAATTGCTGATTCAGTCGACTCCGAGGCTTGGGCTGTCACCGTCAAGAAATCTACCGGTGGATTGGAGTGTTGACTGGGTTGTTGTTCCTCCTCCGCATCAGGGAAAATTGTCCTCGCTTCACGATTGACTAAACCGCGACGCTGACGTTCAACGGAAGGAGGAATAGGAGTTGGTGATGGTTGGGCGTTCGGCAACTCAGCAGCGGCAGACTGAGACTTTCCACTTCTAATCGACCCATCAGGAGTTGACAGCATTGGCTGCATGAGTGTGGCTGGCATATTGTGATGCATCCCACCTGTGCTGTTAGTGCTTCTTCTCATGGGAACAGCACTATTCAACGCATTATAGCTGGCTGAGGAAGCCAAGAAGTCCGCCAGAGGAACTGCACTATCAATCTCTCGCTGGAGCAGATGTGGTGAGGCTTCCAACGGTTGCTTCGGTGCATGAAAATACAGTGGTCCAGAGGCTTGTCGCTGCATTGAGGAGCTCGTTGTGGGAGATCTCTCTGGACTTGGTTTCTCCGAGGAAGAAGTCTCCTCATCTGAGCGAAGACGTTGCTCTGCCAAAAATGCCTCAATCGATTGAGACAACTTGTCCAGGCGTAAGCGCCCCTTCATTTGCACTACGAAGCGATCCTGAAATTTCGGAAGATGGTTAGACCAGAAGCATTCAACAAAGCATAAACCATAACGTGAAGGAGTGTACGTACCAAGACAATGTTATCGGAGCTCAACATGACATCCGCATCCAGCACGCGCGAACCACCCGTCGCCAGCATACGAGTAATGTACTCCAACAACCCTTGCGCATCTGCACAGGATATCGTCACAAGGTCTTGCGATTGATCCGTCTTGGTAATGTGGACAACTGCTCTGGAGTGATCCGAACGCGCGGCAGCCATGAGGCGCATGTGAAGCAACACTTCCGACGGCGTATCAACCCCCAGTGCGTAGCGAGGCGGCAACGCAGAGACAAAATTGATAACATTTTTCAGGACCTGGTCACGTCTCAAAGACGAATCAAAGCCGTAGCTTGCAGCTTTGAGAAGTTTCGCTTCAGCGATAAAGAGATCCGTCACAATTTCGCACAAGTCGCTGGTGACTGCTCGGTTGTGTTCAGCTCGTCTTCTGTTTCTCGTTTCATTATTCAACAGTGCTCTTCTCTTTGACGAGTCGCTGCCATCAGACGCATCCTGCACCCCCGGCGATGGCGTAAGGGAACGATCGTTGAAATCATTTGATTCTCTGGCATCCATAAGACGCTGTTGCAGGGTCGCCTGCAGAATCTCTCGTTGGTACAGCATTGCCGCATACGGGGACCCAGACGGAGGAGCCAGGGTTCCAAGTTCCTTGCTGGAAATGCAGCGTCGCACCTGAGACGCCATGTTATCTTGTGCCCCTGAACTATTTGTGGGGAGTTCCACGTGTGCTTCAGCAGAAGAGCTGAGAGAAGGTAGAACGCGTGGTGTCAAAACTGTGGTGGGTGGTATCGCGGCCGGTGGGGGGCCCTTTGCTCTGGGGGGAGGTTTGTAATCAGGGCCCAACATTGGGGCTGATCGAGCTTTGCTACTCGCATCCATAAACCTAGTAGGACCTGACGCCGAATCTGCTTCAACGTGGCGGCGCCTCTCGGTGGCAGACTCGTCCCCTCCTCTCACTGGAGTGGTTTTCCCACTGGTGCGAGCACCGTCTGCTGCTTGACCCTCGAGCAAGGCAGTGAGATTGGAGCGCTTCGGTTGGCTAGTAGCTGGCATCCGTCTGTTTTGTGGCGGGATCAACAGTCCTTGGCCTACACCAGGAGGAAAGTATGTCTGGGATGGAATCACTTGAGCAACAACTTGTTGTGGGACTGAACCAGCAGAAGCGCCGCCCCGTTGTTGGTCGTTGTTTGAGGATGAGTGAATCCCATCGCGATCAGCTGGCTTCGATGGTCGCATGATCAATTCAATGGGCAGGTGAGAGGCGTCTGACATGAAGGTTCTCGTCACCTTCGTATTTATTGTTTTGCCGCCTTTCTTGTCTGCGACGCCAGCTGTTGCTCCTCGGTTTTCAACTTCGCTGCTTTTGTGAATCTCTAAGAATCTCTGGGGCGACAGAAGGCAATGAATATGAAATCAATGTTGAGAAGAGAAGCAACGATGATTGTTGTATGAGTGTTCTTTTGAGTGGACTAGATGATGGTCGCGAAGAAGTCTTTGGCTGTCCGTCTCCGATTGTTGTGATTGAAATGCCTGGTGTGATGGGAAGCGGACCTTCCATCCATCGGAGCGCCAAACACGCGACAAAGCTGACACTCTGTGTTCTCTATGTCGCCGTAGACTTGCGTAGAAATAATTGTTGCACTTTCAGCTGGTTTGACTCCATCGGAATACAAAGAACGACCGTTGTCCTACAGCCCCGTGTCGGAAAATGCAACACCAAATGACGTGTACACTGCAATGAGGTGGCGTGATGCATAGAGTCACGCTTGGTCCTAATTACAATTACTATTTTTCCACTATGATGATTCGCAGTCCCGTGTAGAAGATTCCCTCTGACAGCTACTGAGTCCCGACGACAATTTCTGTATAAGCATGCGACAAGAGGCAGAACCAGCATCTGAAACGTGTAAGAAGGATCATCACAAAATATACCGGTAGACTATGCCCTGTGGTTCGTTGAGTGTACTTTCGTTACCGAACCAGAGAGCATACCCTCCAACGAGTTCGCATACCCACTAGTTTGCGCATACGTACCCCCAATCCAAAGTATCCATAGTCCACGCTCTTATGCGCACCCTCAGAAAAAATCGAACTCCTCCTCCAAGCAATAGTAGATCAGCCTCTAGCAGCTCAGGAACTCCCCTAGCTAGCTGACAGCTGACAGCTGACAGCTGACAGACAGCCGACAGCTTTTGGCTACGTACTACGCTATACTGGAGTACCTAAAAGCTGTAAGTTGACATCTGGAGCATAAAGTTCCAGGTTCCTTTGTGTCCTAACTTGCGAAGCCTTCGACAGGCTATTTCTTTGACGCCCGGCGTGGTCTGTATTTGCATTCCAACACCTGTCTGTTGCGGACTTGCGCGACACCTAAATAGAGCACTGTCGTAGAATGCGATGCACGGGATCAGGGTACGTTTCGATTGGGTGTAAAACACGTGCTTCGCGAAACAGCTGCAAGGCAACACCTTGAGCTCTAGGTATTTGAGGGACTCCTCAGTTAGAAGCGCAGGATTAGGAGGTCGTTCGATACGGATAACGAGGATGTGCCACCGCATCTTTCATGTATAGTGCCCTCATCGGCAAGAAGAACGGTTCTCCATCAAGGATATGGTGCGGCAGCATCCCTATTTTGTACACGTATGTCAGCCGGCCAACCCAAGAAGAAACAGTAGCCCATGTATAGAGACGAAGACCGACATGATCATAGAGTGTAATCCTACTGTGCTCCTAACTGCACAACATAAATGGTAGGACCCAGGGAAGACTTCAGTTCTGGACTGGCTACAGTGCCTACACGACCTGTCGGTTTGTGTCTGCAAACCAGCAAACCGGCCATAAGGCTTCGCACACAAACAGCTTAAGCCAGAAGGTAACAAAGAGTCTTGCCCAGAAGATCGCATGCTGTTGGTCTTTGAGGTTGGCATGATGTGGTGACGTTGTCAATGTCGTGCGATCCGTAGCTAGGTCGTCCTTACGAACCTCTACCCGGAAACTGATCTTTGTGGTTGCACTTCTGCGTTCGTTCCACTGTGTAATTGTTAGTAGTCAACGGGCGGGAGGAGCTCCGACGAGACAGATGGCTTGAGTACAGTTTGGCCGAGCTATGCAACAAGCAATGACGAGCAAAACCGGGCTAGCCTATAGGAACCTACTTTCAACTTGTTGAGTCCCTAGGGGAGCAAGAGCGACATTTGTATTACATAGCGGTACCGAACAAGGAGCATGCTCGGCCAATCGGTGACAACAATTTCCCTCCAGTCACACCCTCGTCTCGCAATTGCAAAATAGAGGCTCTTCTTGTATGGCCTAAGGAGTGCATGGTGGACAACTCCGAACCATGGTCATAATGTCTATCTCAGCAATCAATAGCCTGGAGAGAGGGCGAGCTGCAATCAATGTATTCGTAATCTCCCGCTCTAAGATAGATTGCTATCCATTCAAATGCCGGAGTTGGTGGGAGTCCTTACTTACGAATGCATGCACATACAAATGGGCACAACCGCGACATGTCCACGATTAGTCAAGACAAACAATGATGCAATTGCAAAAGCTGATTAGGGACTTGATACAAAGCATCCTAAACCACCTAAAGATGAGCGTGGTTGTCATTATGCCTCTAGTTATCGTCATCTAGTTGATAGATTAGTCTACATACTTATGCATCGGATCGCTTCTTGAGATTGTGGTACTGAATGCAGCATCGCCTCGGACATCTGATGATCCCCGTCTGTGCACTTTCGTGGGGAATGACTGGTGGCTGGTACAGTTGTTGCGTAAATGTGCATGCACATACAGCATGTACCACATACTAGCTCTAGTACCAGGTGTGCTGTGGATTATGATAGTACTGTACGGAGAATGTGGTATGATGATAGGGGGCTAATAAGTAATCAAAATGTTGCGTCGGCAACCACTAATTTTCAAAGTCATTGAACGGTCACAACTGCACACTACCTATCGAGAATGAGTCTATGGAATGTCACGGCGCGCCGAGGTTCGTGCCGTTATACGAGTAGGATCTAGCTGTTACACGACCAGTCAAGATAGAAACTTATGCAATTGCACCGCACCAGTAAGGCATCCTATTATCGACATGAAAGTGCAGATGGGCAATTGATGATCGGACTTATTTTTGAAAGGATGAATTAGCCCTCTTTTCTCTATGTCACATCGAGAAGAAGCCATAAATCTTACGTATGCATGCACTTTCGGACTTCATGGAATTTTGGCTTGTGTTGTGTTGATACTGAATGTTTATTACATACCAGGTACATGTAATGTATGTGCATGAATGTTAGAAATTAAATGAAGAATCATCCCGTGCTACTGAAACCATAAATGTATTGGGTCATCGAAAAACAAGGTGACCGAAATTCTGAATGTGGCGTCAACACCGTTCTTCCAACTTACGCCCTCGCACACGCTTGCCCGAAGGCCAGAACCACTAATTTTGGGAGCCGAGTCATCCATGCGGTCATTCGAGCACAGATCCCCCAAAAGCGCCACTGGCACATCCGTGATACCGTTGTTTGATTGATTGATTGATTGGAAAAAAATTGGAATCACAATCCAGCCACCCAGCAGCGCCACACCTCCCAATTCAGTCCCCTTTTTGCATACTGCTTCATACTTCCTCATCGTAAGCGATTACTAAATGGTGCAAAAAATGGTAGAGGTTACTAACGAGAATCAGATCAAGAATGCTCCAACTTCTGTGCTTCTTTCGACTGCTAATGACATCGTCGCAGACCTTGTCAAGGACTCAACACTCTTTGATGATGCCAAGCTTCAGGCGGTAACCCGTTTTCAACATAAGGAGGTTCAAACTGGTCGTATTATCGGTAGGGGTGGTTTCTGTACCGTCAAGGAGATTATTTCCATCAGAAATGCGAAGGAGAAGCGGAGCAAGATGATGTGGGCCAGCCGAAGGAAGAGTGGCGGCTCACGTATGAACGTTACCTCCCCCAAGAAGCAAAAACACCAAGAAAGACTTGATATGAGCTTTAACGGGGTTGAAATGTCTGTCAAGGAGTACATGACATACTCTGCCAACAGAGGAGGAAAGACGCGCTACGTTATCAAGTCTGTTGCAGAGGAATGGGTCTACCAAAATCGACTCACCTACTTGAAGGGTACTGTCGATCTCGCCCTCGAAGCCAAGTATCTCTCTACGTTGGCCCACCCTCATATCATTGAGCTTCGTGGACTATCTCAGAGCGGCCCCTTCAATGAGGGGTTCTTCCTCGTCTTGGACCGTCTCAATGATACTCTTCCCTCGCAGCTCAAGAAGTGGATGACTATTGACCGACAGTGCAAGGGTATTACTGGAGCGTTTACTGGCGGGAAAAAGAAGATCGCGGCCCTGTTCGTGGACCGCATGAAGGCCGCCTACGGCATCGCAAATGCTCTGAACTACCTGCATTCAATGAACCTTGTTTACAGAGACTTGGTAAGTCCGTCGTGTCCGCCCACGTGCCACAGCTCCACAGGTGTCTTCAACTTCTTTGCCGACAGAACACTGACAATTATTTTGCCCTCTCTTAACAGAAACCTGATAACATTGGCTTCGATCTCAGAGGCACAGTGAAGATGTTTGACTTTGGTTTGTGCAAGGAACTGAACAAGAGAGACGAAGTGGAGGAAGGTCTCTACAAAATGACTGGATTCACCGGGTCTATCAGATACATGGCACCTGAAGTCGGTCTTCGACGTCCTTACAACCAAAGCGTTGATGTCTATTCCTTCAGTATGCTCATGTGGTACATTATGGCTTTGGAGCCCCCTTATGGCTTCTACACTCCAGAAATGTTTGTGTCACGTGTCTTTAAACAAGGTCATCGCCCCGTCACAATGGCCACCTGGCCTGCCGCGCTCTGCCAACTGATGAAGAGAAGTTGGGACA
Source organism: Herpochondria borealis (assembly GCA_032274145.1). Taxonomy (NCBI): domain Eukaryota; phylum Rhodophyta; class Florideophyceae; order Ceramiales; family Ceramiaceae; genus Herpochondria; species Herpochondria borealis. Next base: position 12,271 of record JAVCKV010006306.1, on the reverse strand, counting down.
ACCAGATCTCCGTACGACCCAACTTTGAGATAATCATGGAGGTCATTAGGCGAGAAGTCGAGGAGTGCAACCATGAGGTGGCTTCCAAGCTCGTACCGTATGTACCCGCGCCACCCAATCTCAACAATGGCGCTTTTCCGCCTTTGAACAGCGGCGGTGGGTTGGTGCAAACGCCAATTCCTCAAATGTGAGGGAACGAGAGCGAATAATATATTGACGATGGCGGTTACGATGATGTGAATCGCACTTAATAGGAGGAAGAGAGGATCCCAGGCTCTGACGCCGCACAGCCAGGTCGTGCGAAATTATACATGATAGAAGAAAAAGTTGATAAATAATGCAAGTAGGAGAATAATAATAACCAGCACTGAGAAATTATTGAGCTAGAGAGTACGCTATAACCAGCACCTAGAGAATGTGGAAGCTTATCATCGTAACGGGGGAGTTGAAATCCGGATGTTAGGCCCTAATGGACATTGCGTGCGAAAACCCGTTGTGCAAGCCGAATGAGTTGTGACGACCTCGGTGAGCACCCCGGGTATCTGCTAAGTTGCATCGATGAAAGTTAATGATGCTAGAGAAGAGAGAAGCAAGCGGTTGAGAGCCGAGACCGAGATTTCTGCAGCCCACAAGGTATCTGTACTGTACTCACCTTGTCGAATTCACATCTGCGACGGGTCCAAACTTTGATTTGCCCGAGTTATGAATCCACAAGCATTCTTCGAACGTTGCATCTGCTCCATCATAGTGAAATGCTTGACTTGAACCATGCATACCTTTGAATGTTATACCACGAATAAAGGCATTCCTAGCATGAGGTCCGAACGAAAAGTGAGTCCCTCCCACGTCCACCGTACAACCATCACATTGGACTATAACGTTCTCTGCGTTGATGAATATGGGTCCTCTTCTCGCCTTGAGCGTAATATCGGGACAAATCACAAAGATAAACTCGTCTTCGTAATACAGAGCGTCATCCGCAAAGGCACCAAACTCGTGCGGTTCAATCGACGAAAAGTATTCATTCCAACGCAGAAATTTCTCAGCACTCAGAGCATTTCCTTCACGAACAGCGGCTTTCAAGGTTGACCAGTCACTAAAACCCATTGTGATACCATCCGAGCACAGCGAAGGGGTAATGGAGGGTTGCGTAAAGAAGATATCACGAAAGGCATCGCCATCGCTCGTCACTTTTTCTGCGTCTACCGGGGTCCCTTCCTGGACCACACTCACAACCGTGCGTTCTCCCTTGAAGGTGTTCTTTACAATACGACCTAAATCTAGACTTGGGGTTGCAGTCATGACATTGCGAGCAACCATATCACTGTCGTATGTAGTCGACCTGTGCGGACTGTTAATCACCATTCCGTTGCGGTCGACGCGATGCACAGGGTCTTCAAAGTAATGAATCGAGATCGTCATGCCTGCAGCAACACCCACAATTACGGAAAGGAGACCAAGGCCAATCAAGACCATTCCTGCTACTGCAACCTCTTTCCAGGACGAAAAGATACTGGTTGGAGATGGCGTTTCATCTTCCCACTCTTGAGAAAACACATCATCATCATTGTCAAGTTGCTGCAGATTGTTGGACGACGATGTCTTGCGATTCTGATAGGACTGCTGTCCCTTTCCTTTTCTGTTTCCTCCCATGGTCAGAGAGGGGAGTTGGAAAACGGGATAGAGTCAATGAGACTGGGAGACCTTCTTTGGTCCTTGCCAAAAGTTCCTGACGAATGAAATGCTGTCAAACGATGGGCTGTTGTGTGGTGTTTGTCTCTGATTTCTGTGTTTTGTGTCAATGGGGAGATTTGTATCGGACCGTAGTCAGTACCTCAGTACAGTGAAACGTACGAACCCGGTACTGGAGTATAAAGGTCAGACTTACCGCCATCCATAGAGTCTACATTGAATTGATCATGAAGGTGGCAGTCCGGTGCAGATAAGACGTTTTACCTAATTAAAAAACTAATGCTGGACGGGATGTAGGGACCATAGGCAAGGTATCAACTATCAACCAACCCTGAAGCTAAAATCTCTAACTACATAGAAACCATTCGTACACAATCTGGATGAACGGACACGATTTTAAGGCAGTCCCTTAGAAAAAGTACAGTAGAGCAGTTTTTGACATCACACCATCCTTCTACAGGAATAAAAAACGAAAAAACGCTGCTCCTCCTAACCAAGGTGACATGTTTGTTGTAGGCTATTGATTGATGCCTCAGCATATAATTGTCATGGTTCAATTGTTGGAAATGGTGTTGATGAAGGCACGGGACGATGATACACAAGTAGCCCATTGTGTTCTTGAAAAACTCTAGAAAATTTATCTCGCAGCTAATGTGCAGTCCCACCAAGCTAAAAGGGCACCTCCGCCACAATCAACCTAATACTGCATCCTCAAAGAGAACTGGGGCTACAGGCAGACCCAGACGCAGCAGTCTCTTTCATAAACACTAGCTAGATTGGACTCACACCCAAGTCGTAGAGAGGGTCAGCACCTCAATGGCATAGAATTCTCATAGAAGGGCTCACAATTTAAGCCTGGTGCAAAAGCCCAAGGAACCTTTTAGCTCAATTGAAGCCATGTATGTTTCCTATCGTCACTCATGAAGGGTGAATAATCCTTGTCATTGTCACACTATGCTGTCCCAGTTAACATGCATCAGCTCATAATCAGGCTCTTATGAGTGAGAGAGAGAGAGAGAGAGAGAATAGACATCATATAGAAACCAATTGCCGATAAAATAATACAAGCTCAATTCTACTTCTTCACTTTTTAATCTAGAATGTAAACCATTAGGTCGTTCTTAACTACATGTAGATAGCCTAAAGAACAATGTACAATATACAGGAGATTGGTGTATTGTACAATGATATGAATAGACTACAAGTTCCTCCAGAGGGAACTATATTCCTAGCTTTGTCAGACAAAAACAAGAATGCACAACAAATGGAAGATAGTGTTGTCTTGATCTGCTTCAACATTGACTCTTCATAGAAAGGTCAGGTCATAGATCTTAATGAATCAAAATGATTCCCAGCAAGAACACATTTTCTGGTTAGGTGCATCAATGTAAGTGTCGAACAAATGAACTCGAGCAGCAGATCATGGCTGTTATTTGCACTATGCTAGAATCTCAAGTTCCAAGAAATTGTGTAAGTGTGTGTGTTTGTAACTGTAAAACTAATTGTGAGATTAAGAGTAAAATTATGTTTGAGGCAGGTCTTTTTGGAGACCTCTGAGATCATCCAGCATGATCTTCTGCTTGTCGCTTACTCTTGTCTGTTTCTGACAAAGCTGGGAATGTTAGTTCTTTTCCGGAACTGGCTGAATGAGTCTATCCATGTCATACTACAGTATTCAAACATCTTTGCTGTATCTGTATATTGCACTTTTAGAACAAATGAACGTCACAAGAAGGATATCACCATTCGATGTTCCCCAATAAGGTGACAATGACATTATGGCTGATGGCAACATGATCAATTTTACTTGGAAGACCTGAAGGTCAATATGTCCAAAGACAGATCAGAGTTAGATTACATCGGCCTCTGAGCTAACAGTCAAATAGAACACCTACTTAAAATATGAACACCAACTCAGAAGAGTTTTTACTTAACTGACAACAACTCATTGCTAAAATCTAATAAAGCAAGCAAGTCAAAAATTAGAGGTTCATGTAAGGTCGTGTCTGATTTTACATCACCACAATCCTACTCATCCAAATTTAGATGGTTGTAGTGTCCTGGGATTTCCCAGCAACCATCTTTATTTCTCTGTCTGGGTGCCATCCGTCCAGTGTAGCATGACCCCCCAAAAGTAAGGCACCAGCTCTTTATACATGCACTCCACATATATCAGAAACCTTACCATGAGGCCAAAGGTTTTGCAAGCAAACATGTGCTGAGTAGAAGAAGCTACTTCCTGCTGAATTCAGCAAAATCTTTTCCTGGCCTTGTCCCTTGCTTGTGCAATCATCCTCATCCAGAATCCATCACTGCGCCGACCCACACTCCTGCCTTCTACAAAGAGTAATGCCGCTTCCATGAAGCATCTTGAATTCCAAGAGATGCCAAGATACGCAACCCTTGTTGACTGGTCCTCAAGGCTCCTCCCTTTTCAGTCCAGTTTATCAACAGTTCTTGTCAACATAGATACCTCAAACCGTTTTCAACCGTATGGTTTCAAGTGTTGTGTCAGCCACAACTTGATTCTGTTCCTGGCTCAATCCTGAAAGCCAGCTTGCCATGGCCAAACGAAGTATTTCAACCCAGCAGGTCATCTCCATGACATTGACAAGTTGGCAAGCACAGCATCAACTGAATCCTTACTTACAAACAATCCTTGTGCCTGGATCTGTTGGTGTCACACAAAAAAGGAATGGGTTGTATGTCTCCTGAGCCAACTCTAAAGTGTTTTGACTGCCATCTTCCAGTCATGTTCCAAATTGAATGAATCAAAGGGTTCCAAGAGCGCCTTGTTCCAGTACTCAGTGGGAGTGCAAGCCTGATCATTCTTGACTGAGCTGGCCTGACATCAGTAGCCTCCATATACTTAACTTCTTTGTACGGTTCATACACTGCTTCTTCATCCTCCACAATCTTCACCTCAACTTGCTTGTCATTGTGAATTGTGTCACCTTCCTCCTTGCTGTTTCTGAGTCCTCAAGGAGACTGCCTGACATTTCCTCCATTGCCTGATCACTGGAGTATCTCCCACTGCTAACTCTCCACCATTATTCAGTTTCCCCTACCTCTGAAGCATCCACATCTTCACCATCATTCATCCTTGGAGCCTTGTCTGTCTCCACTACCTCTGAGCCATCCACACTATCGCCCCATCCAAGACCATTGGGATGGCTGCCAGCAGTTGGTCAGTCTTGGTATTGATTTATTTTCCTCTGATTGAGTGCAAAATGTAACATTAGGGTCATCATATTCATTATGGGGAGATGCAAATTGCAAAGAGTTCATATCATCTCATATGAATTGGCTGGTGGACGAAATGAAGCACGCCTTGCGAGAATAATGACAGGAAAGTGATTCCATCAAATGCACAACATTGTGTTCAGTTTGATCTCCTGATGCGCTGAAGGAGGATTGATAGTTAGAATCGGCCACAGCAATGCAAATCAAAGAAGGATTGTTCTTGATGACATACTATTGATCTTCTTTCCACTCCTCATCAATCTTTGACATACCACTGCCATGAACCGAACCACACTTGGCATCATCTATCATCACTAAATGCAAGCATCGTTCATTGATATCGTCATTGTACCAACATCGTCCATCAGTACTGTGGATTGTCTTCATTGAAATGGCTTGATTGTGGCAACTCTGTCGACAATCCATTTCAAATCCAATTCAAAAATGCGAGGATGAAGGGTATCGAACTTTTAACACTATTTAACGTTCACATAAAAATATAACTTCACAACTCGATCACGGTGAAGCTATCTAGTGAAAATGCATGGAAGTTTTGGGCAGTCCATAGACTAGCTGTATTCAGAATCTCAAGGCTCTCCTCTTATCCCATTCTATCATTGCTATCACCTTGGATACAAATTCACACGGTGAAAGAATACCACCTACGCTGGCACAGGTTTGTTAACTCGACAACGAATGCTTCGAGCGCAGAACGGTGATCAAATTGGACGTGTGAACGGTGACAAGGATCAATCTTCTCTTTTCGAAACTTTGAAATCACAATTCATGTACATAAGAGGGCTCTTCACAAGCTTTGCGTTTCGAACTTGTATATCATACTTCTGAACCAGCCTCGCCAGAACGATTCGCGCTTCCGACTTGGCAAAGTGCATTCCCAAACACATGTGAATACCGCCACCAAACGTGCGGTACTTGACAGAAATGGCATTGTAGTCAATCCCCTTGGCATACCATGCAGCGTCATGAAGCGTGTGCCCTTTGGGAAGCCACCGTTCGATTCTAAATTCCGTCGGGTTCCGAAATCTTTTTGGGTCGTGATGAGCAGCTTGTATTACGAAGGTAACTCCGGTGCCCTTTGGAATATGGTATCCCTTGTACTCCAAATCTTTTACGACTGTAGTTGCATGATGAGAAATGGGTGACATGAGACGCCAGGTCTCAGCCAGAAAGGAGTTCAAGATTGGCGCGCCCTTCAACTCATCTGGATTTAGCGGCTCCTGAAATGTCTTTGCTTCCTCGATCAAGAGGTTGGCAACATCAAGGTGCTCAGCCAGACAATGGAACATCGACCCAAAGGAGCCTTTTGTCGTCTCATGGCCTACGAGTAGAGCAGTCGAGGGTCAGCATGATGTAGCGCAGTTAGAACATCAATAACATCATCCAAGACCCTCTTACCAGCGAAAATGATGAGATACAAGTTTTGAATCAGTTGGCTATCCGACAATGTATTGCCTTCCTCGTCCTTTCCGTAACAAAGCCGACCCATCAGTGTCGTAGTGGCACCAAGACTTTCAGGCGGGTGTTGTTTCTTGAACTTTACTACTACTTGGCCCATTTCCTTCTCAATTTCTTTTCTCATACCAAGCGCCCGTTTGAGACTGCTTCCTGGGTAAGCTATCGGTATTGGATTCAAGAAGCCTTTGAACCACTCCGTGAACAGGTAGTGCAACCGTGCAATCAACTCCTCGTCTACTTCACCGATTGCGCACACGAAAAACAGCCGCATCGCCAGGCGGGCGATATCATCATCAAGAGACCGAAACTCTTTGGCCTTGTCCCACTCGCGTAGGGTCTCTTGCACAGTTTTGTCAATCAACTGCATGTAACTCTTCACTGCTTGCGGTTGGAAGGCAGGCTCGTCCAGCATTCTTCGAAGCCGCTTGTGGTGGCTGCCTGCGCTAAAGATGATAGTGTCAAGACCCAAAAGAATAGTTACATGAGGGATTTGCAGAGGCACAGTGTGACCTTTTCTTTCTTGAGTCTGAATCCATGCAACATCTTCATCGTCAAAAAACATCACAGTTGGCGTCATCAGAACATTGATAGTGCACATGGCGTTCTGTCCATATTCCTTCAAAAGCATATCGATGATGCCATCTCCAAACAATGCTGGTAGATGTCCGAGCACTGGCCAACCTGAATCACCGGGGGGCAGTTTGCTTCGTTTGATCATGTACACGACCTCAGCTTTGAGTGCCCATGCAGTTAGAAGAGAACAAATGAGGTAAAGGTTGTTGAATCAGATTGCAAAGCTGACTGAGCAGAGAAGGCAGCGATCGCAATGTATACCGATGAATGAACAACATGATTCTGATAAGAAGTGATCCAGGTCGAGATGGCTTCCTCTCGAGATACAATAATGAGGTGCGGTCTTCTTCCAAAACCGATTGTCCTCCTCATAAGTTCCAGAAGTTGGATCTTTCTTGGATTTGCGAACGCACACAGTATGAGTGTTGTCGGTACAATGACGACAGTACAGTAGACTGCAGACCTACAGTACATGTACTAAGACATTCAGATACGAGGTAGTGCTGCCTATTATACTCTTAGATAGTATCAGCCGCACTGAAAGCACTACATGATGATTCAAACCCTTCTTCCAGCATGCATCAAAGCTAGACTACATCCTCAGGGTCGGATTGGATGGTGGCAAAAGAGTCCGCTCGACCGCCGTCAGTCGGATACCGGCTGCATGATCATACTCTTCCGCCATCTTCGATCCAGATAGGGGCAACGCTAGAAGGACGTCACCTCTAGCATGCTCTGCGCAAGGCTGCAGCACAAGTGGAGCAAAACATTCAGATTCAGGAGATTTCCAAAGATTCCTCGAATCGAGAACCAATGGCTGTCAGGCTTCCACAGGATTTCGACCTTGTCGATCCATCAAGCCTCGCATGAATGAGTGAACCAGCAAAAGAATCAACTCCATCAATCGCAGTCATCTGTTGAGAAACGAAAAAGTGAGTCACAAGACTTCCAAGGAAATACAAAATCAGGAGTAGAGATATGGCCTAAGTTGGTGGTGCATTCGTTTTCTCGACATGGAAAGGCTGAACCACATTGGACACCGCGCACACCTTTCGGGGATTGCAATGCCCGTGGAACGAGCTGTATGATGTTCAGAACAGGTCTATGAATGCTGTTCATCATCGGCAGACAATACAAAAATTGAGAGACGCAGGTCGACGTACCCTGAAAGTGATGAAACGAAACGGGTTAAAAAAGCGGTAATGTAAAGTGTGGAAATCGAAACGTAGCATTGTATCTTCAGGTATAGCTTGCTTTTGATCACTCTGCCTTCTTTGGCAGTCATTTGACACGCATGAATGATTGATATAAGCTGGATCATCACAAGAGATGAGGTTGTTGTTCAAATTTCATCGGTTCGACGTCTTACCATTGTTATATTATAGAGTTTGTCTCTCTCGGTCTCACCTCGTTCAAGCCAGTGGGTGGCGTCGAATCAGAGAGAATCAATCATTGTCAACTCGAGTATCCGAGGGAGTGGTGGCCTTTGGTTGCATCATCATTGTGCGAAATTGTGAGCCTGTGGATCCACTGGTCAGTTGGCACGCAGTCTGGCCGTCGCTTCGGCAAACTTGGCTGGCAAAAGTAAGGTTGGTTCGCTTTCCATGAGATTCCGTCGCGCCAAAATTCCCAAGCGGTTGGAGTTGACCATGACCGACGCGACGAGACGAAGGCATCGTAATCGAAGATGAATGAGGAAGGATTGGGCTCCTTCTACTCATCATAGCTGGTTGTCAGGGTACACTCTTTGAAAGTCATTCTCTAGTTGGAATGTCGAACGAAGAGCTGGAGGAGAGACGGAATGCCGAACTAGAATTCATTGGCTGTGCTTATACACCCGAAGAAGCATGGTGCGATGGCGCCAGCGTCCACCGAAGATTAAAACTCCCGTGTGACAGCAGCGATATTTCCATCATTCTCTCTCTGATCATGCCACCACAATATCCTGAATCCGAAGGACTGGAAATTTCCTGCAGTGTGGAGGACAAGAAAGATGCTACTTCAGCTGTCTATAGGGCTCTTCCCAAGTTGATCGAGGCTTGCAACGAGCAGGTACTGATAGGAGAAGAGTCTGTGTTTCTCGTTCTCAGTCGAGCAGACGAATGGATTGACGACTCATGGCCAGATTTCCAAGCACCGACAGCCGCAGACGAAACCGCAGAATCTAATGTCAACGTAGGAACAGCGTCCAGTAGCACCGTACTACTCGGTCGACGTCTCATTTACTCGCATCACATCATCTCCAAGATTAAGCGAGGCGACATTCATAATCTTACGTCACACTACAAGCTAACGGGGTACATGAAGATTGGTTGGCCTGGCATTATGATTGTCGAGGGCCTAGACGAGGACTGCAATGCATTTTACGATGAGATTCGACCCTGGGCCTGGAAATTTCTAGTTGTGCGAGGTGAACAACAGGAACGCGTCAGAGATGTGGATGCTAGTCGAAGATTTAGCGAATTCATCGAGACAGACAACATGTCACGCGTTGCACAACACTGTCGAGAGGTTGGATTGGAGGCCCTGTTTCGAACATCCATGAAGGTTTATGACAACGAGGGCGGCGAGGGAGATGAGAACGACGATGACGACCAAGTACCCTACGGAGCACTTGTCCATGTGGATCACATGAACGATGCAAAGGGATATCGCAAATGGCTCCGCAAGACGGCGAAAGAAGTTGATTGCTTCCTAATGCTGAAACAGTCGTATCCCAATCATGATTTCACGAAACGACCCACAATTATTGTGGCTTGTGTTGGCGAACAAACCCAAGTCCAGCAGTTTCTCAAGCGATGGCGGACCAGTCGTGTCGATGTCGACTCCAGAGGGAAGGCGTGTCTAGAGCGCATGATGGCGGTACTTGTAGAGGGTGTTCTGGAGTCACCGTCAGCTGATTGGGAAAAAGCTCAGGCCGAGGACAGTGTCAATGTCTCCGCAGAGTATCTCCAAGACATGGTCGAATCAATTGGCAAAGGTGTGTGGAAAGAAGTGCTACTGAATCGTACCAGCAGAGGTGGGTCTAGCGCCAATGCAACTCTCTAGCCTCTAAAGCTATGATCCTTGTTAGCGGTGTGTACCGGATGGAATTCGGAGTTCATATTTTTTTAATTTTTTTAACATCTTGGCGGCAGTTTTGAACTTGGATTTTGGCGTGTCGGTCCAACGTGAGAAGATACTGTTTCGCGTGTAGAATTGCCGTTATAGCCAAATGTTATGGTGTCGTCGGTGGGAAATTATCACAGGCGATCTTGTGCGATTTGACTGTCAGTTCGCATTTCGAAGCACCATCGTCTGAAGATGTCGTGGGTGTTTAGTGCAAAGAAGAAGCCATGGAGTGCAGTATCATTGGGACAGATGACGAACCAACAGGCCGCAAGTGCTGGTGTTGGCTACGGTGGTGATGCGGCGACTGATAAGAGGGCACGAACTGCAGGAAAGAAGAAGGCAGCGCAGCTGGAAACAAAGCTAGCTGGAGAACAGCAGAAACTCTTGAAGAACAGCCACGCCTCGCTTGTGAACGATCCTCCCGATGAGCCCTTACTCAGCACGATTCGAGAAGTACTCCGCAATCAGGTTCCCAATGAATGGAGCAAGCGACGCAAGCTATACGAAGCTGCTCTCGAGTGTTGTCGATTGATTACTGAACATCACCCTGAGAAGCTCGGAACTCCAGACGATGATGAGGCACTCATGGCAGCGTTGGAAGAGTTTGCACAACACGCCGAGATGATCGCGACTCACGAGCAGACGAGTACCAAAGCTGACGCAGTCTTGACTTCGAAAATTCTGGAAATTCGTCAAGAAGCAGCATCGAAAATGGTGCGACCTGAAATGTCTGTGATGGATCCACATGAACACTATCGTCAGGCACTGCGACCACTTCGTTTCGAGCTGGTAGAGACGCTCCAGGGACACTCATTTGCGTCACACCAGCAAAACGCGCGCATGGACTCTCGACGACTCTTTCGAGAACTCGCAACGTACAAGACGGCACTTCCTATTGAACATGGGAGTAGTATCTTTGTGCGTGCCATGGAGAACCGCCTAGATCTCTTGCGAGCGTGTATTACTGGCCCTGTCGATACGCCATACAGCAACGGCGCCTTTATCTTTGATATCTACCTTGGTGACTACCCGAAGCAACCCCCCAAGGTCAAGTATTTGACAACAGGAGGTGGCAGGTATCGGTTTAATCCAAATCTCTATCAAGATGGTAAAGTGTGCCTGTCCCTGTTGGGGACCTGGAGTGGTCCTGGTTGGGTGTCCGGTGAAAGCACCCTTCTTCAGGTCCTCATCAGCATTCAATCGCTCATTCTTGTCAACGATCCATATTTCAATGAACCCGGTTACCAACGATCCATGGGCACTCCGAGTGGTACTGCGCAGAGCAACACGTACAATGCCAACATTCGCAAGTTTACTTTGGAGGTTTGCATTCTTCCATTCTTGTCACAAGCACCTTGTCCTTATCCGGAATTCGGTGAGGCTCTCCAACGACACTTTCGAAACAAACGGAGCGTGCTGCAGAAGCAGCTCTTTCGTTGGTACCAGGAAGACACGACGAAGATTCTGCACAAGCTCTACGCGCAATATTTGGACATCATGGATGAGCACAGTAACGGAAAGCGCAAAGCTGTAGCTTCTTCTCCTGCAAGAGAAATCAAGACAGATGCAAATGGAGTGATTCAACTGGATAGCGATGATGAAGAAGACACAGGTTTTAGCAAGAAGCGAAAGATGACAAACACAAGTGATGATAGCTCCAAACCGGCTGCAGTGTATTTCGCATCATCGGCCGTTCTAGCAGTTGAAGAACTACACGTAGATGCGCTGCCTGTCGCATCATCAGGCGTTCAGGATGTTGTCGACTTGACATAGACAGGCACTGACAAGTATTGTTTAGCATACTTTAGATATCGGGGAACACTTCTATCATGATTCTACTGCTGCTGCTTCTCGTGTACTCGTCTTTCCCCAAATTTCATCGCACTTGACACCTATAGTACTCTCGACCTCAATCGTATGAGCACCTACACTGGCCAGATTCAGTACCGCCGCGGCATCTGCTCCACTGGCAATGGCTTCTTCAGGAAAGGAAATGCCGGGAGCAACGGATCCACTCAACACGGCAGCGCAAAAGGCCACCACACACTCTCCCACACAGGGTTCCAAATTCTCATGCGCATACACGGCAGTCGCTTCGAACGATGCCTTGTCGCTTGTAACATCGCACCGCATGGCATTGGTGGCGCCGGCAAAGTAATCGACAACGCGTACGATT
>JAVCKV010006195.1:0-26748 GCA_032274145.1 Herpochondria borealis | reverse complement strand
CGCCGGAATCAAGTCCGATATCCTTGCGATCACGTTGAAACGGGGCCCCATTGAGAAGCAATTTTCCCAGTTCGGAGTGGTCTCAACCCCCCTGCCGCATCCTCCGCCTATGGCTGAGCAGACAATCTCGTCTGGCTATTTGCCCATACAGCCCCAGCCTTCCACCTCAGCAACGCGTTGGGGAAGAGAATTTGAGGCTGCAAGGGACCATATGGGAAGGTCGCAAGTGGAGTATGTGACGGGTGACCCAAATCCTAGGCCGGATGCGAAGCGTTATTCACATGACGCGCCAATTCCAACTGCAAAAATCGCCCCAGTGTTTTGTGTCCCACCCGTCACAACGTCTATTGATCCAGAGCCCCTTCCTCCCGTTGTGACGCAGAGAGAACATAGAAATGCCCCCCGGCCTTGGACTGCATTTCCCTGGAGTGGAACCGCTTAAGACGATGTTGCCTTCATTCTAATATTTGGTTGATTAACGAGCGTATCGTCTCCGCAACAAGTCTATAATTCCAAGTGAGAAAGATCTAGGTCACCTGTACCAGATGAAGAAGCGGATCTACTGCCTGTACAAGACTCTAGGGACATTTGATGGTTCCAATCCGATCGGACTCCTCCACTTCCTGACGACAATAAAAGAGGCGGTTGAAGCCTTCAACAATTCGGAGGGGGTGGCCGTGCGTGTTCTCACCTACTTCTTGGTACTGCAAGCCAAGGACGCCTACCAGACCCTGGTCTATCCCGTTTAACGAGTGGAGGGGCTTGGGATGGCGGGCAAATGACCTCACGTGGTCAATATGCTCCTTCAGAGGTATCTCACCGACGAAGTGTTGCAGACGGCCCATGATAAGGCGACCCGTGCGTCCAGGGACAGCTGAAGTAAATGCGCCCGGAGGATCGGAACAGTATGATCGTTGTTCGGCAGACCGACTTCGCGGACGGTGAAGCTCAGAGGGCCCAGAAATCTGCTGCAACCATACGCTCTCACCAACCTGCCGTAATAAACCAGCACCGTAGGGCGAGGAACCGGACCATGTTTAATCATCCTGCTGGAAGCATGAAGTCCGACTCATCCATCTCGTCTTGGCCTCGTCCGGATCAACAGGAAACGGTGATGGGTCGTATGGCAGTAGTTGATACGGAATTACATCTTGGGGATATTCTGGTCTTTATCAACGAGTAGATCGAGAAAGAAAACAGAGAGATGAGATCGGAGAACCGTGACGTGATGCGCGCATTTGAATATTTACCGAACCCCACCGAGGCCCAGATACAGGTGGCGCAGACGGACATTCCGAGCGACTACTGGCAGTTCAACTGCTAGAGTTGTCGCGAAAGTGGCCACAGTACCTTCACGTGTCACCATCTCTCTTATTCTCAGCACATCTACTTTACGTACACGTACTACCTCCATAAGGTAGAGGCGAGCGCTCTCCTGAAGGACTGATACCAGAAAAAGATCCAGTCTATGAAGAACTCTGGTCCCGAACCCGGTCCTCGTCCGATTGTCCCGTACCGATACGGCGGCTAAGGAGAAGGGACCATAAATCTGCACTGTCTAATAAGAGCCCGCGGGGCCCGTAAATTATGTAGTAGTGGCTCTGTTTCCCGCTGAGGATGACCATGAGGACCCACTCGCTGTGGTTCCCGAGGGTCTCGGCCGGGGAGTCTTTCATCAGGGGGTAAAGCGCGGAGATAGCTTGCGTAGGTCGATAACGCTTGCAACGGCGCGTGGGAGGTTCCCGATGACAAGGTTTAGAGTTCGGAAGTGTAGTAATTTGAACTATTGGGTCTTCAAGTGGTCGCGGGTGGCCACTGCTACATACTTGCCGAGGATTATGAACACCCCGTTGATAATGGCGGCCATGAGGCAGATTCTTTCCTTGTAACGATGGAGGAACTTACCGTGGGACTTACGGAGATGGGGTTCGATGCTGCAGATTTCCCTGCGGCGGGAGGTGTTGAACTTGAGGGAAATCACAGGGTAGAAATTGCATCAGGTCTTGATCCCTGTTCGTATTGTTTTGATCATATCTACGGGCGTGTTTTTCTCGGTAATCGCGACGGTTGGCAGAAGGGGTATGGGAGTTGCGGTCGACCTGTGGCAGCTAGCTGTGTACCACTCTACGAACTCGATGGGAGCTACGGTCAACCTGTGGCTGCAAGCTGTGAAAAAACGTTACGACCTCCGATTCGCCCGCGAAGATTTGCGAGCGGTTGATGTTAAGCGAGCGGAACGATTCTGGGCCTCCTTTCACGCTGCTGATACCGTAGAAGCAGTCCTTGTCGAGGTTCAAGCAGCTTTCCGTCGGTGCACCTTCCCCGAATACAATGGACTTGGTGTTTTACGAGGGGTGATCGCCTCGCCGCGGACCTTCAGCGTCCGAATCCTCCAGATCCGGGGACGGCCGGCGGGCGACTTTGAGACGTCCCGCGCGGTGCGTCGTCCCGAGGTCCTTGGGGCGGGGTTTGGGGGAAATTTTCTGTGGCGAGGCATGGAAATTCTGCGTTGGGCGAGGGGCGAAGTGGGTTGACCTGCGGCGATCTGGGGGATCTGCCTTTTCGGTGAGCTCGTGGCTGTCTCGGAAGGCGTCACCGGGGCTTGGGAGGAAACTTAGGGTCCCGGAAAAACGTTTCTTCAGGTCATCACACTGCTGACCAAGTCTTCCCCGGAGCCACCAGAGCTAGAACCGGTTCAAACAAGGCCAGAAGGTAACTCGGGAAGGGCAAGCGCGGGCGCGTGGAAAAGCGGAGGAAGCAGCGGGATAGGTGGCAGGTACGTGTGATAAGGCGGTAAGGACGGCTTGCGTCGTGCAGCGAGGTTTGCATGGGTTTGTTTGGCGGTGCATGGGTGGGAAAGAGGGAGGATGCGCGCGAGATGAAGAAGATGAAATTGGTGAGGTCGATGTGGTGCGTGCGGGAGGGGTAGGGCGAGTAGTAGAGTTGTTTGATGGCGGCCGGCGGCGGCGGAAATTATCTTGTATTGCAATTTTCGTGGGTGAAATTAGCCGTTTCATAAAAACCAAATTGATCGATTTGATCGATTATTATTTTTTATTACAGCATCTCGTGATTGGCCGAGGTAGTTGAATTGGGCTACTGTCTAATTGCGTCGTGCTAGTCTTGAAAAAAATAAAACGTGCTGGGTACTAGACGGAGGTAGTGGTGGATGCGATCCGTAATCTCACAGCATTTTGGAGAGTAGTTTCCAAAAAGTGCTGTGCTGTCCATTTTTGTTGTGCGTGTTGTTCGTGTCCTGCGCGCAGGAGTTAGAAAGACGTGGTAGAGCAGGTTTCTGTTGTGAGGTGTTGTATATGCGGCATGGGTTGTGCTTGTCTCAGGAGACGCCGTGGAGTGGTTCAGAATTGGAGGAATACACACTGCCAGTTTTGTCGACGCTTTTCCCGGCGTGTGCGTTATACACGCAGGGTTTCAAAATGGGATGGGATAGAAGGCACATGTAGCGATGTGCTGCGTGTGTCTACGCAGGTTTTGTTTGCTGCTGAAAGCTTGGTTTAATGTCCCAAAACTGGGGGGAAATCACACTGAAGTATTTTTCGTGGCTGTTTGGGGCATGTGCATCATGCGCGCAGAGATTCAAAAGACGCGGTAAGAGTAAAGCGATGTTAAATTTTGTTGTACGTGTCGGCGATTGGTGTGGTTGCCTCGGGCAGCTCGGTCTCGGACAGCACTTTTTGATGCCCAAAGAAATAAGGGTCCGCTCTGAGACTTAGTGCGTGTGTCGATGTTCCCGCAGTCAGCGCTTTGAGGTATCTAACAGGTGTAGAAGGCCCTTCAACGTGGTAGAATCTGGATAGGGGCAGGTTGGAAGCTGAAGGATGGAAGCGATTCTTGGTAGGGCGTTGCGCAAAGATTGGTCCCTTGGAGTAAGGGGGTTGAGGTACAAGAGGAGGCTCTTGTGTCAAGCGGATTTTGAGATGTCTGCACATAGGAGCAGGGCAGGTTTGTGTTTGTGCTAGGAATTTGGTGTGTTCCGGTGGTGTTTGTACTACGTCACCCGTTGAGCTTGAAGTCGCGCACGGTTGTTGCTCTCTATGCCGTCAACTCCGGGAATTTATGTGGATGGTGAACATTTCGTAGTTTCGAGGCGATTGTGGAGTAGAACTGAAGGATGTAGAAGTTCCAAAATGTGCGGTGGAAACAGGGCGTGGGATACGTGGGTGTGCCGAACCAGTAAACGTTTCTAGTGTGTTGGCGCACTGGATTTACTGAGAGAAGGGTAGGGATGGAATTCACATGAGGGCTCGCGTAAGATGTAGCTTAGTTGGCTTGATGGCTACATTGAGGATGTCGGAGATGGTGTCCTTGTCGAAGTTGGCGGCCGCGAGGCGTACGTCCGGGCTGAGGGGCTGGATTGATAGTACGTAGGCGGTGGCTGAAAGGGTGAAGGTCTTGAAGACGTAGCGTCTGCCTCGCAGGCCAACATTCCACTTCATCGTGAGGCAGGTTGTATAATGCTGTATTTTAGTCGCTTTGGGGATGCGCGTGCTTAGTTTTATTCCGCTGACCCCATGTGGGGTGAGGTTGATCCCCATGTTGGTTGGGTTGTCCGAGCGGCGCATTGGGTCGTCTGCAAGGACGAGGCTGCCGCCCGGTGTGATACTTTCGGATTAGGATGCGTTCCACTGCATGCAGTGCTTCGTGGAACATTGCGATAACTCTAGAAGGGCCGTGGATAGGTACTCTGGTGATTCTTCCAGGAGGAGTACGTCTTCTGCGAAGCAGCTTTCTGTCATCGCTGGGTTTCTGTTGCCTCGATGAATGAAGGTGTGCATGTATATGTTGAAGATGAGGAGACTGAGTGGGTAGCCCTGTGGAGATGCGAGCTATGTGGGTCTGGTTGATCCGGGAGAAGAGGGTGGTTGGGCTAAGGGGGCAGGAGATTTTACTTGCCACGGACTTCTCGTGGAGTAGAGTTTCCAGTTATATATCTGGTTCGAGGTCATAGGTACCTTGCAGTTCGAGTAGAGCTGCGATGATGAACCCTGACCTCATTTTGCTGACCGCGAATTCAGTGGCCAGTTCAGTGGTCGATTATCGGATGACCCCCACTGATTGGGGTGTAGTGATTAGCTTTAGTTGAATTTGGCGGCCACAGAAGATGAGATAATTTTGCGGAATGCTCAAAAGAGTGTGATGGGGCGGTAGTTGTTAATGTCAGAGTTGGTCCCTTGTTCTCGTATATCGGTACGAGCCAGGCGGAGCGTAGTAAAGGAGGGAGTTGTTTGGTCCAACCTATGGCCCGCCACAGTGCGAAGATTGCCGGACTTAAGGTGCTACGCTGGAGCTTGAGCATCTTCTTTTGGATCTTATCGGGGCCCGGGGCCTTCTTATTCTTGGCGGTGCGCATGGCTTTCTAGATGAGTTCAGATTCTCCAGCTGGTAGGTTGAAGAGGTGAAGTGAGAGGACTGCCACCTGTGTAGGTTGTTTCGAAGCGATATGGATGAATTATTTGGCGTCACAGAACTTTGGGAGGGTCTCTGAGAGGGAAAAAGAGAGCGAAAGCAGGCATTCA
The DNA here is from genome assembly GCA_032274145.1 of Herpochondria borealis. Classification (NCBI taxonomy): domain Eukaryota; phylum Rhodophyta; class Florideophyceae; order Ceramiales; family Ceramiaceae; genus Herpochondria; species Herpochondria borealis. The sequence goes on along the minus strand of JAVCKV010006195.1, from coordinate 21,211 downwards.
TGGCCGCTGGTTAAATCCCATTGTTTTCGTTCTTTAGTTCTTCGCCCAATGTTGATTGGATTTTCTGTTTGTTCTTGCGGAACATACGCTTGTCCAGAAGCTGCGCGCGGCGAGTGATAGCTTGGTCCCCCCTCAAAAGACGCGAGCCGTCCTTCGGCGCGATAGTGATGGAATGGGTCTAGCCGGGAAGGAAATTGTTAGGGCGATGTGTATGAAATTGGAATCAGCGGTGTAGGGTGGCACTAGTTAGTTTCCATGATATGAGAGCCACGGACTCCGGATTTTTAGCCGCTGTGAGCGCAGGGTTAATTGGCTGGATCGATTGCGTGTATTTTTGGTTGACTACTGATCTGCAGTGGGGGTCGTGGATGATATTGAATGGGATGATATCAACCGTGACAATCTTTGAAAGATTGAGCTTCAGTGTGACAGCCCAGTGGTAGGAAGTATTGTGCAGGTCAGGGCCGATGGTTGCGACTTCGGAGTGGGTGTTGCGAGAAAAGAGGAGTTATAATACGCTGCTGCATCTTGATGTGGTGCAGTTTGGGGAAAGCGGGGAAAGTATCTTGAAGTTGTGCGTGTGTGCCCAGTGATAAATAGTTCGTCAGTTGGAGTTGTTGGACGCATCCCGCCGTCTATGGCGGGCGTTAAAGTCACTGGTGATTATATATTTTGCCCTTACGAAGCGTGTAACGTGGAAGAGGAATTCTGCCACGTTTGATTTTGTGGCAGATGAGGACAGATAAACTCCAATTGTGGGCGTTTCGTCAAAGGAGATGGCGACGATCTGGAAGGGGTGTGATGAGTTCTTTCCAAGAAAGCAGTAGGGGGAGACGATAGGGAGGAGGAGGGCTACACAACCGCCCCTGCGGTGGCGGCCTGGCATAGGGGGTTCCAGGGCGAAGAAGATTTATGAGTGGTAAGGGATAAGATCTGAGGTGGGTGCAGTCCATATCTCCATGATACATAGGAATTAAAAATTGTGAGGGTAGGCTGTCCACAGTGGGCTGCTTCCTACTTGTACAGCCTCCAATGTTGAGATTGGCTGTGATAATTAGTCGTTGTCTTCTGAAATCTGTCGGGTAGGAGCTTCAGCTAAAAAGAGGGGGTTGCACGGCCAGGGAATGTCAAGGGGAGGTAGCCCCAACAGCAGTGGACTCGGCTCGAAAGGGGGTCGAGTCGGCTTGAACGGGGATGGATTCAGCTTCCACCGGGGTCGAGTCTCCTTCAACAGGGGGTGTCGTGCGATTTGAAGGGTTGGGGGGCCGTGGTGTCGGTGCTGATCTCCATCTTAGGGCGCAGATCGTTGAGGGTGGAGTCCAGTACTGCCAGGGCTTCAGGGCTGTCAGCGTACTAGGTCCTAACCACTTGCGAGCGGGCTTGTGAACTGGCCAAGATCCAGCGTCGGAAACTGGAAGCGCGGATGGTTGTGACACGGGCGGCTGGTGCCACCGATCCGTCAGAGTTGGATTTTGCCAGTTCGAAACGCTCAAGGTGTCAAATAGGAGGAGCTTCATTCTTTCTATGAGGTGCGAAACGATAGGCTTGTAGCAGATGACCTCTTTGGCCATTTTTCGACAAAAACGAGGTTGGCGACGGCCCATTTCAGCATTCCAAGCGGTAGTGCCCGACGAAATGCGCGGACCTCGGCGGACGCCGCTGAAGTATATAGCTTCGGGTTGGGGCTTCTGATATAGAGAGCGAGCTTAGTTTCGTGCTGGTTCTCGATCTCCATGCGGGCCGGCTGGACAAATTTTTGCAAACTTGAAACGTATTTATTTCCAAACCATTTTTCGCGCAGTTGAATTTGGTGAGAGGAGCACGGGCAGTAGACACGGTGCGCACTTTTCCACTTTATCGGACAAGTTTGGGAAAAAGTCTTGAAATTTTTTTTCGTACATGAATTTGATCCAAGTTGCAAACCAAAGTAGATGGTTTCTAGTTTTCCACTTTCTCGGCCAAGTTTGAAAATTAAGGTTTATTATTCTTCTTTAACGCTTAGTTTAATCCATGCTGCACACCAAAGTAGATGGTTCCCACTTTTTGACATTCTCGGCTATTTTTGGAACAAAAAAAGAGTTTGAAATTTTTTTCATACGTTCATTTGGTCAAATTTCTGAACCGAAGTAGATGGTTCCCACTTTTCCATTATCTGAGACGTTTTTGGAAAGAGAAAAATAAAATTTTCTCTTATCGTGAACGTGTTGCAAATTGTAAGCCATAGTACTTAGTTCGCACTTTTCCATTATCTCCGGCTTTTTGGAAAAATGAAGTTTCATTTTCTCTTCATAGGTAAGGATTTTTCCAAAATGTAAACCAGATTAATTAGTTTGCAGTTTTCCACTTTTCCAGACGTTCTTGGAATGTTTTTACCTTATTCATTTTTTGTGAATTTGTTCCAAATTATGGGTGTGCTGTTTTGAACATGTTACAACTTTCATCAAAAATGTTACATAGTCTCTGTCCTGTTTCCGTGGACTTTTATTTTCAATACTTTTTTTGGTTTCTATTGTTTCGAAAATTTTGAGAACGAAGAGAATAATCGTTGGTAGTATTTTTCATTTCTCGCACTTGTATTATTGATTTTTTTCATTGAAAGTGCTTTTATTCTGTGACTAATAGGATGTTCCTTCTTTTACGTTCAGTGCAATCTTAATTTTCATCAGTTAAATTACGTTCCAGCTGTCCCTTTATAATGGAAAAAACTTCATTATTCAGTTGCGCAGATACTTTCAGGGATTTATTGTTTGCGATTAAGGTTTTTGTTTCAAAGGATTTTCAATTCAATAAAAAGTAAAAATTAGTAGAGCAGATGGCCCCTTTGGGATTTTGTTTGTCTTGCTTCGTTTTTATTTTGGTTTTGAGAAAAATTGAAAGAAAGGAAAAACGAGGCAAAATGACAAATATTTGTTCGAGTCGATATAGGCTGTCCCGGGGAATCGTTAGGTTGCATGTCTCAGTAGTCTAACTGATAACCTTTTTCTTAATAGATGTATGTACGCGTTGCTTTCCGAATTGTGACAGGAATTGTGCGCACCATTCGGAGATCAAATTTGCCTACGGGTTTTTCCTCTGCGTGACTGCGGCCTGAGGAGTGTGGATTCATTATTATCAGAAGTAAATCATTGTCTGACTTCACCCACCTACATTTACTAAATCATAAGTTGACTTGGTTGACAAAGGTTTAAGTAGGCATATTTTTTAATTTTTTGACGGAACGAGCACACTGACTACATTTTCGGGAGGCAACGATGTACTTACCTTCAATCTGTTCGTTTTGGGAGGGAAGGTATTTTTTAGAAGTTTCTATTGGGGAAAAGGCGCAAAATTTTCGCATACATCACTGGGAGACTGGACTGGGCTTTTTGTTTCTGTGTACCCTTCCAGATGTTTGAAAGCATTTTTCCAAAAAGGCACTGAAATCTAGTCACCTAATCCAAACCATGTAGTAGGATCTGGTTGATTTATTTCTCGCTATCGTTGTTGTAACTTATTTTTTTGGAGAACCTAAACGCTGATTCTTGCAGCGCCTCGAAAACTTACTGTATGCTATGGTTTTTTAAGCAGTGGTGGACTTGTCCATAATTTTGTGGGTGTTGCAGTTTTTCTTGTAGAGTGAGTTGTGATGGTTGCAAATTTGGAGGTTATTTCGTACATTTAGTTGCGAGATATGTTCTGCTGGTGTTAAAGGGAATTTTTAATCCGCTTGGTATAAATATAAAAAAGGACCCTTTAGAACTGTTACTCGCGACACAGAAGTAGCAGTCTTATATAGTTTCTTTGAATACATCGTTGGTTCCACTGATGGTCATATCCTCTCCGTGTGTTCTCTATAAAAAGGATACTTTTTTGCCCCTTCTATCTGACGATTACGAATATTTCTATTTTCTTTTACAAAGAGGGGTTTTTATGATTTCGAAGAGGTAGTAGTCGTTTCTGTATACAGGAATTATTATTTTTTGCCAGACGATGGGTTTGGGCTACCTGGTCGATCCTGCTAGCGGGTTATGATTGCATCAAGGACTAATCCATGCCAGTCTAAGTATGAGTGAATTGTACAACGAAACTCCGAATGGCTCGGTAAAAGGTGCGGGACTCCGGAGAGGGAGCCTGAGAAACAGCTACCACGTCCAAGGAAGGCAGCAGGAGCACAAATTTGTTATTCGTGAAGAATGTAACGAATTTTATTTTGAACATTCGCATGAGGGTTAACCTACTATGAGGCCGCTCTCAAACATGTTTCGTGGTTTATAAATGAAAAGACTGGGGTCATGTTTTCATGGTGTAAGACAGGGACTCGGGCTGGAGCTTATAGACACCCACCCTCGCGTCCATTCACATACCCCGGTTGGAAGACCGGAGTGTAGGGCTATGTGCGAAACGGACGGTTTCGTTTCCTTGAACTACGGGAATTTTAAAATGACTAACCGAGGTCCAGTGAGGTACATGCCCGTCTACAACTCATGAACCTGCCTCACAGAAAAAAGGGAATGTGGGCGTAGACGGCTCAGGCCGATAAATTCTATGTCTCGGAGTGCAACTGTCCGTGGTTACTTGTTAGGCAAAGTCTGCCGGGGGTAATTTGCTTTTCAGATGTGTAACTTCCCGTTACTCATGGCGGGAGGGATTAGAGTCCGTGAGGGCTCATAAAGGTGATGCGTAAAAAAATGAGCAAGGAAACCGTCAATCCAATTGCTTTAAGGTCGATATGGGAGAGCTAGGAGGCCAGACTACGGAGCCGGACAGTGAAATGGAGCGGGTTGTTTAAGGAGTTGCAGGTGAAAACTGTGTTAAAGATTGGTTTAAATTTTGCGGTGCATCTCTCAGGGACGTACGACGTTACAAGGCCCTACTCTCTCCTTAAGTAGGGTGACCGGAGCCCGCGAGGGCTCAATCTGGCTAGGGAGCGGCTTTTTTTGACCGGTGGTGAACTTCTGAGAGAACTTCCGCATTTTTTTGGGGCAGGGAACCGACAGTCTTAGTATCCACCGGATTAGTCCTAGTGCTCGGATCTCCTATATAGGAGTTTTACAAAAAGGGCTGAGCTTTTCCTGTTATTCTATTAAGAGTAAAGGTAGGCCAGAGCGGCCGAAACAGAGGAAAGGTTTTCCCGGGGAAACCAAGACTATTCTGGAAGCTGTTATAGAGCCTCACGGCAGAAGCGGGGGCCGTTGATAGTAATAATTGCCTTGTTACCTGCGTTTTTTTGCATTGTAGATGTTTCATCCTACAGTAAACCCTCTAAATAACTTGTCCCGGGATAGGTGGCCGGAGTCCGTGAGAGGTTAAGGTTGTTGGCCTATGAGATAGTGCTAGTGGGCTACTCTAGGTTGGCATTCTCTGGGACATCCCCTATGTGATTGGAATGGGTCTGGTTCTCGTTAATCCTTCAAAACATGGTTGAGGCGATTGGTCTTCGGGTTCCAGGACATCTGTTGCGGGGGATAATATTATCAAAGGATACTTTCGATACTTTTCGATGCCTAGAGGAAAGCGTATGGAGATTCAGGTTGTCGGTAAAGTGTTTTTCCCGATCCGTGATTTCTTACGCGGTTGCAAACCAAAGCGTGGTATTAATTCGTTGATACGTACGTGCAGTAAAATCGCAAGGGTATCTAATATTTCTGAAAAGGAAACGGGCCTGAACAAATGGGAACACAGGGCCGCGATGGTGAAATTTCCGGGAACCATGAACGAGGTTTTCTCCGACAAAGAAAACTCTATTGCACGTAATGAAAGCAATGCGCTGACGACAATGATTTTGGGCCCCCGCCAAATCTTGAAGCCGAGATCTATTTTAAATGGGGCCTCAGTTCGAGAAGTCTTATAGGGTGCCAGAGCGGTTTTCTCGCGAAGCATATATATATATATATATATATATATATACGGGCATCTTGGGATGTGCTATATCATTTGATGCACCGAACGATGGAAAAAGCCGGGAAAAGATCCTCCCTTCCGACTACAAAGCTTTAAAAGGGGAGGATGCGTCGGAAAGGTTTATGGTAAAACGAACCGACGCCGAGATACCGGGAAAAGATCTACAACGCGACCATATGGTCTAATAGTGGGTTGCGACAGCGTCAGGGTAGTCAGGCTTTAGAGCCCAGTGTCTTAAACTGTTTACGAGGGGGGCGCGCTTGGGGGAATTCAAACTGCAGTAAGAAGAGCGCGTGTAAGTCATTATGCGAGGTCCGTCCGAAACAAGCTAAAAACCATCCCCTTTAGATACCATAATTTTGGTGCATCAGTTTTAGGTTTACAGTTTTTCATGATGTAGGTCCTGATTTCGTTAGGCCTTTTTAGGGCCTATTTTAAGGGGGGTGATTTAACACCTTAAATAGACGAAGGAGGGTGTCTATAAATAATTCTCCTGATCGCCTTGTAAGGGTCGGAAGGGGGCGGCTATATACTGTTTGTCTGGCATTCAAGAGTTCCGCCGCTCGTCGGGGGGAGGATTGACAGACAAGTTGCTTTTTATGTGATAGGCAGGCAGCAGTTCGGTCAGCAGATAGGGCGTGGCTTATCTACGAGGTTATCTCCCGTACCTCACGCGGGGGGAGAAAGTGACAGCTGGGGAAACCAAGTTACACAGCTACGCAGCAGCCCTGCCATAAGGTAACGAGCCGGGGACGGTGCTCTAGCGTAGGGCGCATCAGTTGCTTAGGGATTGAGTCGCCCCTTTCTGTATCGACTGAATTGCTAATATCACAATCAATGCCTGCATTTGGGAGAAATATATTAATAAAATTGAGAATAAAGGGGACGTTGCTCTCCAAATTTTTGGAGAGAAGTTTGTAGATACTTGTTTGGGTGAGACTGTCGCTATAAAGCGGCAACTCCTCACCACGCTCAAGAAAGAACTTAAAGGTGGAGATTTCATGTTGCCCCAAATAGGATCTGTTAGCACGCTTAAGTCAGACAAACTTGACGAAGTTTTAGCTGGCTTCCGTGACGGGAATTATGGCCTTATTCGAGCTGAAGCTGAGGGTGCTGGCAGGACGTCTATCCCGTCTCCTTCCTCGTCCGAGGATGACTACGGGGAGGAGGCGGGAGAGCCAGTGGAGAAGGACCCGGCCCCCAATATTGGGGAGATTGGTCGTGCAAGACAATCAGAGCCCCAGGTTACAGCAATTCTTGAGGCCCTGAGAGAGCTCACTATGGCACAGACCGATGTGCCAAAGCGGATTTCCGGTTTAGAACACTCTTCTCGAGGTCAGGACATTGCCGAGGAACTCCGACACCGATCTGGAGGGAGGGTTGGTCGAACGCCGGGACATACTCCGGCTCCTCTCGACAGCTCATGCTCCAGTGATGAATTTAGTTCTTAAGACTAACGTGAGCGCGGCGCCGAGCCGCAAGAAAAGAAAAATAACGGCGTCGGAAGAAAGGCAAAGGGACGCGAAAGCGGTAAAAAAAGGCGCTCGTCTTCGTGCGATTCAGACTCAGAAGACGGAAAGATGGAGGGTAACAGATTTGAGGAGAGTTACGAGGGGCAAATATAGCACCTAAAAATACACAAAAACAATTGAATCGATTCTGGAGGAATTTGGATACATATCCCTTCCCCCAACAACAGCTGGACATCGGAGAGCAAGACGAGCCTGAAATGATGCGAAAGGCTCTGGTTAATCACCGCAAATTCTCAGTTTTTGTTGAGGGCCGGACGTTTAGGAATAAACGAAACGAGATCGAGGCCGTGACACTTGCTCAGGCGTTGGATTGCGTTTCGGACTCCTTGGGTGCCAAGAAATTGCGAAACCAGCTCTTTGCTGAAGTCTTGACTCGAAATATGTGTGCCGTGCTGAATGCAGAATTTTCTGGCTCGTGGGACATTTCTCACGAGATTCAAGCACGGGAAGTCAATGACTTGCTTACCGACAAACAGAGATCCAGATACCCAAAGCGCGCAAAATTATGCAAAGAGTTTAATAAGTGTGCCCGGGGGGCGTCAGCGGAGACGATAAATGAGTTCAACATAAAACAATAGAAACTTTTCTTTGAATCAAACTATGACCGACCGACGTGAAATTTTCCCCCTGCCTATAGAGGTGGTTTGTGAGGTCAGTGTTGGAGCAGGGCCGCGACTTGCGGCATCGGAGCGGCGAAAGCGGTTCCAGGCCTTAGTGCGTCGTCACCTTGCCTTGTCCTTGAATGCGCTCTGCAGTGGGAAAATCGGGATATGTCCTAGCCCCTTGGTCTCTTCCAGTGTCAGTCAGCGTTTGGTCACGCATTACTTGGCGACCTCCGGATAGTCGGCGTTCCGCTTAGTAATCTACTGTGCGGAGGTTGACTTGACAATTGAGCACTGTCTATATGGATTGGAAACGTCATCAACGCTGTGGATAGAGCCTGGCGCACTATCTATTCCCGGTGAGAAAGTTTCAGGCAGTGCTTGCATGCTTTCCCTCCTGCCCAAATACATTTCAGAAATATATGCCAAGGAAAGTGCCGTTTTTCTACCGAATGGACCGGTTTCTACTGTGGCGCCTGTGAAGCCCTTCTTGGGGGTTTTGCATTCTCGATATGAGGAACTGGTCTCTCTGTTGGTTGATAAGGGAATTGTAAAAATGCAGAAAGCGCGTCCAGCAGTAGTTAATGGTGTGTTCACAGTGAAGAAGGGAGCAAATAAGCCACGACTGATAATTGATGCAAGAAACGCAAATAAATTGTTTTCAAAACCACCTCCTGCGGATCTTCCAAACCCAGCCCTCCTCCCGGATCTGGTTATTGATCAGGGGTGCGACATCTATGTGACTAAGTCGGACATGGACAATTGTTACCACCGCCTCATGATGCCCCTTTGGTTGCAGCAGTTCTTTGGGCTCCCACCTTTAGAGTGGGAGGGAGAGACAAAGTTCCCGGTTGTTTGCGTTTTACTTATGGGCTGGTCACAATCTGCTTTTATCGGCCAATGCGTACATGAGGAAATTTTACGAAGAGCGAACATACCTGAGGAAAGCCGGATATCCCGACCGTTGAACAGAAATTTGGGGAAATTTAGGCACGGGGCATATATTGACGATTATTTATCAGTGGGGAAAAACGAAGAGATGGCAGTTAACCATGTTGACAGCTTGCTGAAGCCATGTCGCGAAGCTAATATTCCTGCTAAGCCAGAAAAAGTGATTAATGTCGGGAAAGAGAGCGTGGACATCCTTGGTATCGAAGTTCGCCGAGATGGGAACCTTAGACCCAATACCCAGAACCTGACTAATCTTATAGTTTCAAAAAAGGGTTTGCCAAGCGACGCAATTGGCAGATTCGCGACCTTCAGTCAGGTCTGGGGCGGGGACATGGATACTTCTTCTTAAACGTCCTCTTTTCTCGATTCTGGGGGCTGTTTATTGCGGTCTCTATGAATCGGGGACGTAGATCAAACCCACCTTTCAAGCCCGACAGAATTGTTAACTCTCATTCATTTAGCGTCGCTTCTACACGTGGACCTTTACAAACAGTACGCTCGCCTAGTTATCTGTACAGACGCCTGACTATTTGCAGCAGGCGTAGTTTGTACCAAGGTAGAAACAGGAGGAGCTGTGGGACGTTTGAGCAAAGAAAAATATGAAGATCAGATGCGCTGGGTCCGAGAGAGGTCTTGGAGCCTGGCGGTGCGACGAAAATTCTTGTATAAAGCAGCTACTCATGTTTTGGAGGGAGAAGCAGTTGTATTAGCCCTGAATTTGGTGCTTCGTACGGCGGAGTACCATGGGCATCCAGTCGTCATGTTTGTATACGAACAGTCCTTGATAGAAGTATTGTGAAAAGGGCGCAGCAGTAAACCCGCTTTCAATCGTATTTTCCGACGTGTGGCCGCGTACAATCTTGCTGGGAACATAACAGTCGAATATAACTATGTCAAGTCTGAATTTCACCCCGCCGACTCCCCTTCCCGATTGGCATGAGTTAAGCCGCCTGCGCGTACAACCTGCGACGCTTGCGGAATATGAAAGTGCCCTTGCCTCCTTCTTGTCCTGGATGCCTAAAAACATAGAGAACATTTCTTCCTCCAAAAATATGGTTATCTTGCTTTGCCAATTCGCATACCACGTCTACCAGACCAATAATGGTGCCATTGAGGACCTCGTTTCGAAAGCAAAGGCCGGCATCGAGTTCTATTTTCCTGAATACCTCGGTGAGTTACCAAACATTAATCTCTGTTTACAGAGTTGGCGTAAGGCCCATCCCGCGCACCCCCATGACCTATGCCCAGAGCAGCTTGCTCTACTTCTTGCCGATGAACTATTGGGACACGGGGAGTCTGCAGCGGCCATAGGGGTGTTGTTGTCCTTTGATGGGTACCTGCGAACTAGCGACCTTGTTAAACTAGACACCTCAGACCTACGGTACTCCTGGGAGACCTAGGACGCTTCCCATAAGCTAGCTTTGCACAATCGAAAATCGAAATGCGGTGTTCATGAAACCATTGTTTTCAGAAACTCGTACCTCATTGTCTTGCTCAACAAATTTTCTGCCCGTCGCTGTCTACCCGCAACAGATGAAAATCCTTTAATGCCATACAAAGCGGCACGTTTTCGAGAATCGCTTCGCCTGTCCCTCGACCGACTTGGAATTTCCCAATTCGTCACATTGACACCACACAGATTCCGTTATGGAGGGGCAACCACTGATTTATATCAGGAACGGCTCTCCTATAGCGAAATACAACAAAGAGGGCGATGGAATTCAGAGAAACAGTGCCGCGCGTACGTAAGGATCGCGGATATGATGGCGGTATGTAGCAAGGTTCCTACTGCTCTCTGGGAGAGAGCGGAGCGGCTTATAGCGAACCATGCAAGGGCATTTTGTGTCGCTTCAAGCCAGCCATAAGGTTGCGGAAAACAGAGGATCCACTTTAAGACAGATTTGTTCTGGTCCCTCCCGTGAGCGGTCCCTCCGAATGAAAACCTTTCAAGAATGTTAGGTACATCCTTTTTATTGAAACAATTTATGTCTGGCCGTAGTATGATTAAAAATCAAAAAAGGGTTTGTTTAAAATTACCCAATCCGGACTCCGGGAGGTAGTGACAAGAAATAGCAATAGAACGCGAAATGGGTTTTATAATTGGAGTGCGAACACGGTAAGCATCTTATCGAGGAGCCAGCAGACGGCAAGCCTGGTGCCAGCAGCCGCGGTAACTCCATCTTTTTCAGCGTATTCCACAGTTGTTGCAGTTGAAAGGCTCGTAGTCGTACGTTGGCGGGCGCCGCAGATCGGATTTACGGTCAATCTTGAGGCGGCGGCCCTTGTGGAGGGGGGCTCTGTGGTGCTTTGTTTTTACTGTATTGTCGCTGCCACCGTTTACTGTGGAAAATTGAGATTGTTCAAAGCGGGCGTTTGCCACGAATACGTTAGCATGGAATAATAGAATAGGAGCATGTTTTTTACTGGTTTGTGAGTATCTGATAATAATTATGAGGGACGGTTGGGGAATTTGTATTTCGGCGTCAGGGATGAAATTCTTGGATTGTCGGAAGACAAACAGCTGCGAAAGCGTCTTCAAAGCACGTTTTCATTGATCAAAAACGAAAGAAAATCGATCGAAGACGATCGGATACCGACGGATGCCCCTCGTTCTCCTTCTACGGGGGAAGAAAGCGGTTTTTGGATTTTCAAGTAAGCATTTCGCACTAATGGGCTTTTGTTTAGATCTGAGTTTGACATATTCTGTCTGAAAACGTTTTTGAATACGGGGGATTGATGCATTTTAATTTCTTCCCGTTTCGATCCAAAATGCATTCGAGAAAAACACTGCGATGTGCAGAACTTCTTTTCCTACAGAAGGTACGTTTTCTGTGGCACGGTGAAATTCTTTCAAGCGGAATGGGTAAATCGAAAATTTTCAGGCCTGTTCGGGGAAAGGATTAAAAAGGCTTTGCGGTAAGATTCTTCTATATCCGTTAATGTCTGCACATTAAAATCTATATACAGATACAATTTATCTAAAAAACACCAAATGATTTTTTTAATTAATTGAAGTGTGTCCTGCCCAAATTGGTGTATTCTAGTTGTAAGATATCGTGGAATACATTTTTGGAAAGAAGTGGGTGCTCGGAAGTTGAATGAAGTATTTTAATTTTCGTTCTATTCCCGGTTGCTTTTGCACATGTCATCTGAAGAATCGCAGTTTTGATAAAAAATCGCCAGGACAAAACTACTAAATGAAACTCAAAACTTTGCTTTCATTGCAGAACGATTTTTCTAATTGTGAACCAAGTATGATTTTGTGGGTAATCCGTTCGATTAAAATTCATAAACAAACATGATTGAGGCCCGCAATGAGGAAATACCGTCTTTTTGGATTTTGCACTAGTGTGTGGAATGAAGGGATTTATAGAAGGTATTTACTTCACTTTGATGTAAGGGAATTTTAGCAAGTCTTAAATTCCCTCTGTATTGTACTAGTGTACAGTCCTCGTATCGTCATTCTTTTCTTCAACTTCCATGAAATTTTTTGTTTTTATTCACGGGATTTATGAATCCTGCTCTTTTTTGCAGCACTTGTGCATGTTTTGAGAATATCATTATGTGTTTATTCAACATATTTGTTTAAATAAATAAATTTTTTTCCTGTGGCTTCAGGTGTATGGAATGTTTTCGTCTAGACATACATTTCAATTTCACCCTTATAATTCCCTTGATGTGAATTCTAGGCCTCACAATTAAAAACACCTTTTTGCAATGTGTGCAACTGTGTGTGATTTGTTTTGGAATAAAACTGAAATATTACCTATGTGATATTCCGAATGCGTTTTTTTATTGTTTTTGAAAGAAATAAAACGATTCAAGAGAGCATGTATGACTCGGTCTCTTTATTTCACGCGAACTGTTTTTTATTGTTAGGCTGGTGTACACCTACTGTATACAATTGAAGAACTTTCGAGAAATAGCGAGTGGCTGTAAGCACGTGCGACTGTCAGCATACCGAGCGTCCCGACGTACTTACTTAAGCCGCCGCCGCCGGCCCTCCTTGCACGCCGGGCATCTTCCGGCATGTATATTTCTCTTTCCCACCCTCCCGTTCCCCATTTTTTCTCTCAACATGTCTACTCTTATGTAAGCGTTACACGCACTTTACCGAACGCGTCACGCCTACCCGTGACACCTGGATACCAGCCTAACGGATATCCTTCTTATGACTCGAATAAATGTGCGTTGAATCTTCATCCTTTATTTATCGATTTACCCTCCTTTTTGTCTTCAGACATTAAAGGTTATTTACAAGGGGTAACGGTGGATTAATAAGCTCCCATATCGATGATAACGCTGCAAACTGCAAGACATAATTCTATTTGCAGAACTCGTGAATTATCGAATTTTTGAACGCAAGTGGCGCTCGTGGGAAATCCTACGAGCATGTCTGTTTGAGTGTCCCTTGAAAATCACCAAAAGTCCTATATATTTTTATACCAGATTAAGTTTTTGCTTTATTTCATGTGGTATTTGTAAGTTAGGTTATGGGATTTTATGGGAGACAGCAGCCTTTGGGTGTGTGCTTGTGAGACTATTTTTGTCTTTTGGGGTCACCACAAATTTAGTGTGCCAAGGAAGGCATTCGTCTCAAACGGAATGCATTTTTTTGTTTGCTCTTGCTTAGTTTCATTTTACTCACCTTTTCAGATTGTACATGCTTGCATGATGTCTGGAAAGGAGTATAGTCTAGGTGCTTATGTCTGGGAAGTCCTGACAAAGTATGAGGTTGTTCCAAATCTCGCTTTGCGGCATTTTAAACATACCGGCATTTTCAAAATACAGCACAAGTCAGTTTTTTGTATTTAGAGTGCGTAAAATCGTTTAAGAGCCTTCGGTAAAATGATTTCTTGCGCAATAGCGTACTGAAAAATTATAGTAAATTTATTCAAAACTAATTCCGCCACTTGCCTAAATCAGTGCATTTACACACATACAGGGACTTGCTCCAAAATTGGCCAAAACGCAGGCTTTGGAAATTGAAAATGTTTTCAATAAAATTAAAACCCCGATTCCGCGAAATTGGAGCAAGTCCTTCCAGACTTGCTCTGCAATTGGCGCCCGGAATGATGTAATTAGATCGTTAAATTCTATTGGTGCCCGCCTGCACCCGGCTCTTTGCCCATGTCACGGGCCAATGTAATCCGTTTGCACGCCGACACGGCACTCTCGCGGCGTGCTGCAGACTTGCATCCCGGCACGGACTTATTCCGCAATTTCAGAGGGACTTTCCTTCCGGAGAGTAAGTCTGTGGCGGGGAATTACTCTCCAGCCTCTAGGGCTCTGTTTTCGGGGGTCGGACTTACTCCGCAAAAGGACTTAATCCGAAGGAAACGGGGACTTACTACAAATTAACAGCCTAAATACGCATTAACATTGATCAATTCGGCATTTTGGGATCAAGTTTATATACCTACCACTTTGCAGGGGGTGCCCCGTGCCGTCACAATGGTGTTTGCACACTCGGGTGTCGTATGTTCGCATAAGTGGGCATGTCTACGCCTATCGTCGATGTGAGGGTTGTTTGCAAGTGAGGGCATATTGAGATTTGACTATTCTCTTAGAACTGTCTACAAAATTGAGTGGACGACTACTTGGTCGAGACGAACAAATAATTTTCCAGGTAGATCAACTCGGCTGCGAGCCCGCTAGACGTTTCCAGGAAGGTTTTTCCTTCGGGCCCGTAGTTAACGAGGTTGAAAAGGTAGCCTCGCTCGTTGTTGATGTGTTGGAGCTCGGAGAAGGTTTGGGTGAGGTCGCTGCGGGCGATGCTGTTGTGCCAAAGGACAATCGCGTGGCGGAAGGCGTTTTTGAATAAGCAGTTGTACTAGTCAAAGGAGTTGTTGAGGTGAAGAGCGGAGTCGTTGTGCCTGTTGAGGTTTACCCGTCTGCAGGTCGACGTGCGCATGCCCCAGGTGTGGAATTGGAAGTTGAAATTGGTGTGCTGTGTCGATGCTCACTGGAAGCAGAGTTGGCGGTTGCACTCGGTGCAAAAACTGCCGATGCTTCGGTGCCGAACAATGCGCTTTGCGGCTTGAGAGCAGGGCGCGCATACTTGCTGGAAGCACATGCCGAGGTTGATGAATTCGCTTGCCGAGATTGCGACCTTTCGTATCGCGGCGCGGTTCCTCGTGCCGGCAATGTAAGCGGCTTGGAGGTCACGCGAAGTTGGCTGTGGTGCCGCGCGGGTGTTTCTGTCGTGCATGTCGAAGTCGAGGTAATTGGCCGGATGGTCAATGTCTGCGGACGGGCTGATTGCGAGGAGGTGCTTTTCGAGAAGGAGCTCTTTCTTGGACCGGCTGCGGTTGGACGTTGTACAGACCTCGCAGAAAATAGTTTCGGGTTCTTTAACGCACGAGACGCCGTGTCCTGCGGCATGTACAAAGAACGAGATCTCGAGGCGTCAGTATGTCTTGTCTGTGACCTTTTGGACGGTCCATGACGAAAAGCAGCTCGTGTCTTCAACTGGGGTGCGTTGGGAGTGGGTCGGGACGTTTCGGTTGGGGCGTTTGGGGCCTTTTTGCGCCAAACGTGAGCATCTCCGCTCGATAGAACAATGCTGTATGCCTGGAGTTCGTCGCAGCCAGCGCGGATAGACTCTTGCGCGCGGTTCACGAAGATGGCTGGGATGTAGGCGTGGAAGACCTCCCGGACGGTTGAGCAGTCGATTCCGCATCCAAACGCGTTTGTGGCACACGCGACTTGGAAATTATTCTCATCTGGCTGCAACCACTTAGTGCGAACCTTCTTGCGCTAGGACTCGTGTACCTCTGCATGGTATAACTGTGCGCGGATTGGAATCTTTTTAAGCTTTGCGATGGTTTAGAGCTCCTAGCACAGCTGTTACACTCGTTGCTTGTTCAGTGTGTAGACGATAAACTTGTGCAAGTTTACGTCGTGCTCGTTTGATGCATGCTCGGCGATGAGCATGATACTTTCGGCTATGAGCGGCGCGTGGTAGGTTTGTGGAAAAGAGAGAGTGAGACAGATGTACGTACACGATGTTTGGTCGGTTGGTCGGAGTGCGTGAGACGTGGGTGTCTTCCTAGTCCATGCCTGCGTACTCCAGTATATTTTAGGTGAGCTGCTGCGGACTTGTCGTCGTATGGACGATGTGCGGTATTTGCCGTTTCATGGACGGGAGTATGTTGCTGGGCAGCTGGTCCATGCACTCGGGGTACGACGCTGAGAGCAGTACGATGTTTTCCTCTTCGATGATGATGCTGTGGAGGTAGCCGCTGTCTGCTGTTTTGCGGATGAACTGCGCGTAGGCATGCGTGCCGGTGTGCTCCACAGCTACGATGATTATGCGCGCCGCGGCAGAATCACGTTCTTCGAACACAGCTGCGTCAATGCCAGCTTTCTGGCACCGGCGGAGAATGTCGTCTTGCAGCAAAAGCAGCGGGCAGAGGAGGACGATGACGCGTGTGTGGTGCAGAAGCGCGGGGATCATGTACACCAGCGATTTCCCCGAGCCGGTTGCTTGGGTGATGAGCCGGTCTCGAGAAGGCGACAACGCGGCGAAAATCTCTCTGCGTTTGTGCAGTGTGTTGAACTGTGCTGTAGAAGAGCCGGTGGCAGCCTGAAGGGCCCTGCGGAGGTCATCGCTTGTAAAGTACAGACGTCTTCGGCGCTTTTTCATGGGCTGGTCGCCTTCACCGTCGGAGGATGAGGACGACGGAATGGTGATACCATTTAAGGTTATTGGTCGTTGCGAGGTATGCTGGTGGTCCGTGGGGTCTTGATTGCGATGGATTTCACCGTCTCTGAGTGGTGGATCCTCATATGCGTCGCCGGAAAAGTCTATTTGTCTGGTGGCGGGAGGGTTGGGTCCCTCGATGGCGACGTCGCTCTGTGCCGTGTTTTGCGGACTGTGTGTGTCAGGCGTCTCGTCTTGCGTGAGAGCCGTTTGACGGTGCACAGTCGATTCTTGGAATGGCCGTTGTGCATCTGGGGTAGAAAACCATGGCGCTGTTGTAAGTAGGGTTTTTTTGTAGAGCGGTTGTGAAACATCGCCGTGCTCTGTGGGTTGTGGAGCACGTTTGTAGGTTCCACGGTTTTTGTGCACCGCCGTAGCTCTTGACTGCATGAGGGACAGAAGGGTGTCTTGCTTGGACTCGATGGACAGTATCTTATTGTCAAGTTGGACCTGCCTTGTGTGGATATTTGTTAGTTCCGTAGCATCTGCTGCCGGCTGAGCGGAAGAAACTTTGACAATGTTTTTTCGTTGCGGGGGGTTTGGACTTGGGTCGCTTTTGTGCGTGTAGGAAGGCTTGGAATAAGTATTAGCGTTATTTTGGTTGGTAGTTGCAGTTGCTCTGGACCCTGTGAGAAAACTGTCGTAAGGCAGCGCACAGTGGCGGGATTGCTTGAGGTTGAGAAAACTGTGGTGTTGAAATGAGGCCATCTTGAACTCATTCAGCTTAAATACAGACACGGAGGCGTGTTTCACTGAACCGCGGGCGTAGAGGCGCTGCGCCGTTTGGAAGCAACGCGCTGTTTTCTCGTAGAGTTGTGTGTAATGCAGGGGTTGATCCGTGCTAATGAACCTCCGGGCGGCGTGGTCTTGGGTTGTGCGCAGGTCTTGCTCGTCATCGCTACCGTTGTTATCGTTGCATTCCGTACTGCCCAGTACAGTGAATACGGGGCATGGGTCTTTCATGAAGTGGTTGAAGAGCCCGGTGTGGTAGTGCCTGTAAATCTGGACGTTGATGGGGATGTTGGCGTCCTGCAAATTTTTCTTTTTCGCAAACCAGGCGCGCAGGTATTCGGGAGATGCCTCGACGTCGCGATGAAGTAACAAGTGGTACGCCTGGGGCTGGAAATCAGCACAAAAAGTGGCGGTATCTGCTTTGCCTGCTTTGTATGTATTTTTACCTGGCTTACCCTGTACTGGCTTTTTTCGCGTTGGAGATTCTGTAACTTATGCTGTTTTGGGAGCTTATTGTGCCAGTGTCGGTCCCTGTGGTACTTGGGTTTTATTAAGGGGCGGCATATCCCGTTTATTTGATGATAGTTGGTCCTCTTTTCCGTCCTTTGCGGGGGTTACCGCTGGGGCTGTGGCTTTATTCTGTTGGTTGGGCGTAGCTGTGCTGTAAATTTATGTACAGAGCAGGTGCTCTAGGGGGCGCAAAATCAGGGAGTAGACGACAAGAAGGCCGGCTTTGAATGCGTCGGGGAACCGCGCAATGTATTTGACCTCACCGCCCTGTATCTTTTTCTATACCATTCCCAGCGTAAGTTCAACTAATTTGGGATCATTTGAGTAGGGTTGTCGGTTCTACTTTTGTGTCAGTGATCGTTGAACCGGAGCTGCATTCGACGTATGTGAGATTTTGGGGTATTTTAACACGAATCTTAGAACCCGCTATAATTTACACATGTTTTTGCCACTTTCTGACGGTCGTGCAATACTTGGTTCAACGATTTTTGCACCTACATAATAATTCGCTCTCATTCAATTTGCACAGTATGCCACAATTTGTCGACAAATTCATTAATTTTTATTGGTGCATTGTACTTTCAGCATTCGTAGAACCCTGCCTCTGTTCTAATATGTGCCATGAAGCGCGTAAGTAGTTAGGTATTTTTTATGCAACAGAAAACGGCCTCGTTCAACGATGTCGTAAGACCGGTTTTTTGGGATCTTTGAACCCGAGCTGGGTTCATAGGTGCAATGAACGTCTGAAAATCCGGCGTCCCTAGGCCTTCTTTTCTTTTCAGGTGTGTGGATTGTAGTGCTGTGTGTGCGTATGTGGCGGAACTCTTGGTTTTCACGGTCGTCAGCGACAGTATGCTTCCCTGCATGTAGTGTCTGGCTATGTGTGGCCGTTACGACACCTGGAGTTTGTATGGGAGCATGTGCGCAAGTAGATGATCACGCGGTTGTACCTTCCTCTCTACCCCTCTTCCTCAGACTTCAACGAGATCTTCTACCTCACAAATGACCGCGTCTTTTCACGTTTTCACATTTCATTTTCAAGACCGCTCCCAACCAGAACAAGAATGACTTGCAACCCTTCCAGTTTGTTCATCAGCAGCAGTTTCGCGGGAAGGCTGTTGGATGTCGATCCCTTCACCAGCACTATTGTGTGCGTGGCCTGCGCGCATGTTATCACGAGTGGGAACCGCGCTGCTGAACATGAACATGTGCGCAAGAACCACCCCAGGCACGCAAGCGCTGCGAAGGACATGGCCGCCGCAGTCTGTTCAAAGCGTAATATGGTGCTCTGCAACGAGGAGCCCATGCGCGATGCCTATCTGAACGCGCCGAAAGGCGTTGCAGGTGTTGCTGTTGTGCCTCTTCCAGCGATCCAGTATCTGTCCATGACCACGGGCATTCAGTGCTCTCGCTGTGTGAAGTGCTTCAAGGTTTTGCGCAACGTGAAGGCACATGTAAATGCGGAGCACGGACGGTGTGGGGAGGCCTTATTCAAAGAGGTTTGTCAGAAGGGGAACATCAAGGTGCAGACGCTGCTGGTCGGAAACAAGCAGGTCTACTTTCCCGTTTCGGAGCGTGAAGAAGGGGAATCCAACGCGGCACTCGATGACATGGGGGTTGCGGGGGTTGGTTCGACGTTTGTAGGAGGGCCTGCTTCTGGCACCGCCGGAGTAGCACCGTCTGCTGTGCCCGACATCGGGAATGTGGGCGCTACCTGATCCTCCCCCATGCGTAGGGCGAGAGAAATAGGGATCCCCAACCCGGCCCGCCACGCCAAAAGGATGACTGCAACAGATGAGGTGGCTTATCTTGAAGGCGTTGTCCCTATTGCGCCCGAACGTCGTAGTGAGGGGACAGGCGCATTGGTTGCATTGTCCGTGGCGGACCTTATTCGTGAACTGTTCCGAACGGGGGTATCTGTGATGTGAACGACACCGGGGCGGACCGTGAGCTTTTGAATGACTTCATCGCGGAAGCGGAGTTCGATCTAGTTTTGCAGGATTACGGAGTGGGAATGACTGAAGCCGTTCAACTCTTTCATCGCGAGGAACCGCTGAGCGGATTGGACGTTTGGCTTTGCGACGACGCGGTGAAGTACCTGAGCGAAATTTTTCATCTGCGCCGGATAGTTGCTCCATCGCTCTTGCGAATGTTGACTGTGAAGAACAGTGGTGAAAATGTCGGTTTTGCGGATGCATCTATGAAAAGTACGCGGAAGGGCTATCCATGTGTTTGGGGTTTGCAGTGCGGTGCTATAAGAAGCATAAGGGGTTTGCAAGTGATATTGGGGAAGCCGTTGAAGGATACGAGTGCGCTTGCGAGCAGGAGGATGACCTAACGGTTGCGAGGGTTTCGGCATTTCATCGGCTCGTGTGTTCTGCTTTGCTTCAAGAGATCGATGTATGTGCCCCTACGACTGACTTGTTCAATTTTTTGTACATTGCTTGTACGTCAGTCAGCGCAAAGGTTGGGAGGGATGGGACCATATTGCAGGAGCCTCGATACTGCGAAGCAGCGGAGATTTCACCGGCTCTCGCTGCTTTGCAGTACACTGCTACGGCAGCAGGCATTGTGCATGTGTGCCTGTTTGGGCGAGCTGGGCAGGTTGGTATCTTCAAACACTGCGATGTGGGAGGCGAGAGCGAGAAGGAGGCGGGAATAAAACATGTTCATCGGTGCCTTGATGTTGATGGGAACAGCAGTGGGTCATTCATTCGGAACACGCTGAACATTTGCATGCAAGTGATGAGCATGCATCATGCGAGAGGATATTTCATGCCGTGTTCGAAGCATGACCTATGTGGTTACATCGAGGGGGTGGAACTGTCGATGGCAAAGCTTGGAGGCGCTGTGAAGACTTGGCATGAGAGAGCGGCGAAAGTGCTCGACGAGCATATCATGTATTGGTATCAACCGCCTTCGAACTTTACCAGCACTGTTCGCTCGCTTCAAGAAGATATGAGCAACGTTCAGGTTGTATTCTCCTTTCTTCAGCATCCGGTGAACAGCGCAAAGCTCTCCACACTGGCAAGAGCGTTTACCGAACACCTGGCCAAGAATGGAAAGGCGCAACTCGCACTTAAGGAGTATAATAACGGTACTGATGGCGAGGAGTGTATCCAGTTTCAGGAGGTGCGCATGAGCCGTCAACGTGCAAAGCAATGGCTCGTGTACTGCAGAGTGTTTGTCGAAAAGCTCGCAATTATCCTGCACATCTGTTCAGGGTCTCCGGGTCGCTGCACGGAGGTGTCCACGTTCAACATTTTGAACACCGAACTTACACCCCGCAATGTGTACTT
>JAVCKV010006084.1:0-26717 GCA_032274145.1 Herpochondria borealis | reverse complement strand
TATTACATCAACTCTGGTAGTTCTTCACAATCAGGAGGTAATCTAACTTTTCCATCCTCCCAACTTAGCAAGATAACCACATTAACGGGAGCTACT
Organism: Herpochondria borealis; assembly: GCA_032274145.1. Classification (NCBI taxonomy): domain Eukaryota; phylum Rhodophyta; class Florideophyceae; order Ceramiales; family Ceramiaceae; genus Herpochondria; species Herpochondria borealis. Next base: position 26,621 of record JAVCKV010006084.1, on the reverse strand, counting down.
GCAGTTTTGTGCAGTAGTGCTTCTTGGGGATAGTACTGAACTCCTTAGCGTTCAATCCTCATGATAATTTCTTAAATGCAGTCTCAAGATATGAAGTGATAGAAAAGCTAAATCTTACTAAGATCTAACGAATGGATGTATTAGCCAAAAAAGGTAAGGATCGCTAAGGTGCTATGTAAAAAAACGTAGCATCTTTTTGAATCCAAGTTAATTGATAAACTATCAAGAGCTAGCAATTGACAATGTGACCTTTTAGTTGATTTACTATCTCTTTGTCAGAGGATTCTAAGTACCGTAAACTAATAACCTAAAGTTAAATCATAACAATAAATAAACTTAAAAAAATGAAGCCTGTATCCTATATTATAATTTTAGTCATAATCGCTTTTGGCACAACAACCGCACAACTGTCATCCGATAGAATTCAAGACATCGCGGAAATAAAGGTTGAAAGATTTACCAATATTTTGGATTTGAATCTTCCGCAAAAAAACCAACTGAGACTAGAGACGATGGCTATGCTAAAAGCACAAGCAAGTATATCCAAAGGATCAACAGTAATGTCACAATTGACTAAAAATTCTGACGCTTACTATCAAAAATTAACACTTCTCAAACCACAACAACTAGCAACTCTGAAAGCTATGGATGGATTGGATAGAGATTCTCGTAGATCAAGTTTTATTGAAATTGCAAAATCATTTGGACAAACATCTGATTTTGGAATTGCTGCAGCGACTTATAACTGGAATGTTGCATTACCTGTACTAGTATCTTATAGAAAAGATCTAGATCGATATATAACTCCAGCTGACAAGGCTGCTATAGCTGAGATTCGTAATCAATTGTTGACAAAATACAACTATATTACTATGGCAAGGCAACTACGTCCGTCAGCAGAAACTGAAGAAATCATCTCTTCACTACGAGATGATGTTATGCTAGATATTGACAATTCTATTCTTCCTGAACTCATCAAAAAATATGATGAAAAAATCAGAAAAATAAGATCAGAAATGAGTGTTCAAGAAAAGAAAATCACGAGAGAGATAAAAACGCTATTTGAAGAATATCTTGGAGAAAATTATACCGCTCAAGTAGGCAAAGAAAAAGAACTTCTAAACATCCTAGGAATCAGCCAACTGTTGAGGGATTCATTCTTTTTGTTACTTGACGGGGACAGCAGGTCGAGCTCTTTCAAAGTAAATGCTATGCACATTATGGCACTAGGAGTAGAAGTGAATGACCAATTCTAATTACCGGGATGTTAAATTATGGAACATTCGTTTGCTAATCGATAATTATTTGATAATTTAAACCAAATTATTAATGTCGAAACACACCCTTCTAATGAAAAAGATAATAATTCTGCTCACTGTTCTTATTATGGCATCATCCAGCGTTGCACAAGGTAAAATAGAATTAATCAAAACAAAAAATCAAGACAAATCAGTAACGGTGACAGCAATAAACACCACTGCAGAGCCCGTACAAATATCTGTCAATATACAGCAAACTGGCATGGCATTTAGTAGACAGATACCTGATGTCATAGAACTATTGCCAGACAGCGTCGTAAATATTGTAAAACTTATACCCGTGGAATCTACAACTACATATAAGATCTCTTATGTGCTGGTAGAGACACCGGATAAGAATATAGCTCACCCAATGGCAAGTCCTATCATTAGGATATATACAAAGAATGGGCATAAGAAAAGTACGAGCTTAAGACTAAACTTGGACGAACGTAATATCAGGTACCACGAAATTAATATCTCTTACAGCAAAGAAACAAAGGGTATGTATAAGCAGATGTTAGAGAATCACAAGCTTGATGAAAAAGATGTGGACTTTCCTGTAGTGGTAATAAGAGACCAGGTTTTTGGAAAGATCAAAAATATCAATAGCTTTATTGATGAACATATCAAGTAAATATGAGTACGATATACGATAGTATTAAATTAATAAAATTTAAAGAAAGTAATGGTAGAAAAGGAAAGCAAAAGCGAAAATCAGATTGCCATAAGTAGAAGAGTACTAGGAGGAGAAGCACCTATCGTTATCAATGAAATAACAGACCGATGTCTATACTCTGGTTTTTTTGGGACATTGGATAGTGTCCGAATGAAAAAATTGATAGATACAATCATGGATGTTGTCGATCGAAATGACAATGATATTATGATTATCGACCTTAGTAATGTGGAAGTAATAGATAGTGCAGTAGCTGCCAACTTAAAAAAGCTCAATAAATTATTACAACTAGTCGGAATGGAAGTTGTGTTCTGTGGATTCAAGCCTATTGTTGCTGCAAGTATGATCTCCGCTGGAGTTGAACTTGATGACATCAATGTAGAGAAGAATCTCAAAAGAGCCATAAAATACGTCTACCAGAAACAGGGACTACAGATTGTTAGTATTAATAAGTAATGCAAAAATCATCACAACCGATATTTATACAATTATCCCAAGAAGCAGATTTGGGACAGTTTACAGAGGTAGTGCGAGCTGTTTGTACTGAGAGTAGATTTGATAGAATTGATACTGAAAAAATGGTACTAGCCTGCTCTGAGATAGCTCACAATACTGTACGCCACGGAGGAGGTGGCCTAGCAGAGGTGTCAGTACTGAAAGATGGAAAATTGGTACGGGTAACAATCACTGACGAAGGTCCAGGCATTCACAATATTCAACTAGCACTACGAGAAGGCTACTCTACATTAAAAACAAGCTTGGGCCTAGGTCTAGAAAGTGCTCAAAGGTTGGCAGATCATTTTGAAATTTCATCATCATCAAAAGATGGTACCAAGATCGTACTAGAAAAGCACCGGCCACTAGCTGAAGAAGTAGTTGACTATGGTCTAGTTAGTGTGCCCGATGATCGCTACAACTACAATGGCGATCAATATGTACTCAAAGAATACGATGGAGATAGCACCCTCTTGGGAGTAATCGATGGCCCTGGCCAAGGATATGATGCCTTCTCAATAGCGCAATCATGCAAGCAGTTTGTCGAAGATAATTACAAAAAACCTTTAATAGAGCTTCTAACCGCACTGAATATATTGATGCAAGAAAGTGTTGATGAAGTAGGAATCACTGTTAGTTTGGTACGTATCACACCACATTCCTTTTCATATATTGGTCTCGGAGATAGTCATGCGTACTGTAGTATCGATGGATCTAATTTTGTAGAATTACAAAATCAAGACGGTAGAGTTGGGTATGTAACCAAAGTAAAGGATCTCACCTACAACTGTAAATTCGATAAGAAAGTATCTGTAATATTATGTTCGGATGGCATCAAGCGTATTGATCATGTAACGTTAGACAATACAGCTGCTCAAATCATGGCCAATAATCTATTTGACACATATCATAGACCAAATGGTGATGCCACAATATTAACCTCTACTTATACCCTATAGCGCATGAACAGTAATACTGAAGCTATCCAATTTTTGAACGCACTAGTAGGCAAGATACAAACCGGGATCATTGCATTTGATACAGAAGGCTATGTCACTATGATAAATGCAAATGGCTTGGATTTCTTAGGCTTCAAGGGACCAGCAAAGGATATTATTGATTCACCAATACTGGATCATGTCCCTATGGAAAAACTATACAAATCCATATCTATTTGCTTGACTGTAAGTAGAGAGGATTTTCATCTCACTGATATTCGATACTTAAATAAATACTATGTGGTAGATGGTGTCAAACTGCTTGATGGGATGTTGATCAATATTAGTGATGTAACAGATACCATCCTTTCCAAAGTCAATGCTACCCGATCACTACTAAGAGGAATAGAGATAGAAAGAACAAGGTTAGCTAAAGAAATACATGATGGCATTGGGCCAAATATGTCAACCATAAAATTACAAATCGATGCTGTAAAGCGAAAACTTGATGATCAAATAGCCATAAAAAAACTAGAACTAATCAATGAATCTATTTCTGAAATCGCAACAGAAATCAGACAAATATCTCATGATTTAATGCCTAGCAGCCTTATGGACTATGGAGTGGTTACTGCATTAAAGAACTTTTGTAATAGACTCAATGATACTGAGCAGTATGAACTAACATACCATATCGCGATCGAAGACGGCGTTTTATCTAAGCATAAGGAATTAAATATCTATCGAATAGTCCAAGAAGTAATTAACAATGCGATAAAATACAGCTCTTGTACTGAAATTACAGTGAATATTACCCATGAAAAATCAACTATCGTGCTCCAAGTAACAGATAATGGAATTGGGATGGAAGTAGATCAAAAAAAACCTGGCATTGGACTCAAAAATATTCAAACTAGGGTAAATCTCCTTCACGGAAAATTACTGATAGAGTCCTCCCCTAACCAAGGAGTAATTGTTACAATAGAAGTTCCAACAAAAAAATAATGTTATGAATGTTGCAATCGTAGATGATCACAAAATGTTTCGTCAAGGAATAGAGTACATGTTGGACGACTATGAGGGTCTATCTCTTGCTTGGTCCGCTTCCAACTCAGAAGAGGTAATGGCAAATTTAGAAAACCTTCCTTTACCTGACGTTATATTGATGGACATCACACTAGGAAAAGAAAGTGGAATCATTTTAACAAAAACGATCGTAGCACAACATCCTTCCATCAACATAATCGGGTTATCCATGCATAAAGAAGACAATTATATAGTGCAGATTCTCGAAAGTGGAGCAAGGGGGTACTTACTCAAAGATGCTGGTGCGGATGAAATGATACTGGCAATCAGGAAAGTATGTGAGGGTGACACCTACTACAGTTCGCATGTAACTCAAGTACTCATGAAACATATCACTCAAGGAACTACACCAAATAAAGATGGTACAAAATCAAAACTAACCGATAGAGAAATTGAGGTACTAAAATTAATAGCTGAAGAGTTTTCTAATCCCGAAATTGCAAAAAAACTATTTATTAGTATACGTACGGTAGACACCCATCGTCGAAATCTGCTTGACAAACTAAATGCAAAAAACACAGCAGGACTGGTTAGATATGCCATTAAAATGGGATACACCGATGTGTAGACCTTCAATGGTTAACATCAAAGTCTTTTATTATCATATGATTTCATACGTATTGAAGCTTGTGATTATAAATGTGATTCAATCGATCAAGTTGAAAAAATCTACAGAAATATATGTGACCAAACGAAATTGATTATCTCTCTATGTTGATAAGAAAAGATTCTATGCAAGACTCTTTTCAAAAAAAAATAAAACAATAATAACACTGTAGAGAAAAATGAAACAAACTTCTATCCTTTCAGCATTAGCATTGATGATTTTAGTATCTTCATGTTCAAGTAAGAAATCTTTAGAAACTGCAAGAATCCAATTAGATGATGTTACGAATGATTTTCGGGCTTGTCAAAACGAATTGGAAAACAGCAAAATCAAATACACAAAGGTTGTAGGCGATAAAGAAATACTCCAAGGCCAACTAGCACAAAGAGCTGATCAAATTCAAGATCTAAGAGATCAAATAACTGATTTGAAAACTCAACGAGAAAATCAACTTACTCAAGTAGGAGACTTGACAGTGCTATCTAAGAAAGCTAATGACAACATAGGTCAGACAATCAGGCAATTAGAAAACAAGGATAAATACATAAATCTCTTGCAAGCTGCCAAGTCGAAGACTGATTCATTGAATCTTGCACTAGCAATAAACCTTAAGAGTGTATTGAGAAAAGGAATTGAAGATGAAGATATTGAAGTAAAGGTAGATAAAACAGTAGTTTATGTAAACCTTTCTGATAAAATGATGTATAACTCTGGTAGTGCAAATATAACAGATCGTGCTGATGAAGTACTTTCAAAAATTGCACAGATTATTAAGTCGCGCCCAGAATTAGATCTTATGGTAGAAGGTTATACTGACAACATGCCGATTAGAAATAGTTGCATGGAGGATAACTGGGATCTAAGCGTCAAAAGAGCAACATCTGTGGTACGAACTTTGCAAACTAAATATGGAATAAATCCAGATAAGTTAATCGCAGCGGGACGCGGGGAGTACAATACGCTAGCCGATAATACGACTGCAGATGGAAGAGCAATAAATAGACGAACAAGAATAATTCTACTTCCAAGATTGAGCCAGTTTTATGATTTACTCAATCCTACAAATATACCTAACTAGAAAGTTAGTTAAAGATTAAGGGTTTTAAAGGGGTTTAAAACGTTTTCTGTCCTCGCGGTCTCACCGTGGGGACTCTTTTTTATGATGAATTGCTAAACCTGAAACCAATTTACGAATCAAGATATAAAGCAGGTAAGGAGAAACATATTTCACAGCACTCTATTTATACCACATTAACTCCACAACGCCGCATATAGCACCAATTCCGTTTTTAAATTACACTAATGCACATTGGTAAATACTGATACATATTGAGTTGAACTAATGAAAGTAATACAATACAAAATAGTAATCGGTATTATTTGAGTCGTGTTGTGAAATCAAATTGGTAGTGCACAGAGAAATTATTTGACTCGCGGGCTTTAGTACGATGCGAAATAAGATAATTCCTGTGGGATTACTAACTGCAGCTTGGTTCTTGGATCCTATTCATACGCGGACTGCTCCGATCTCTGCGAGATCTACGTATTTAGATAGATGGTAGACCAACAGCAATGATCACAGCTAGATCATCTTATTTTTATTTTAGCGCAGATATCTACTACTGACAACCTGTAGCCTACTATTACTCGGCAATAATAATGCATCTTCAAGAGATCAACATTATTACTATCAATTTTATAGCCCACCTGCTTTTTATTTTGATCCAACTTTACCTTCAGTTATATCGACTCTTCTTTCTACAGTTTCTATTTCCCAAAAAACTATCTAGGTAAATTACCTACACAAAATATACGCCTTTTAGCTGTGATATACTTTATCGTACTGATCGATATTTGCATTGTAATTAATAACAAAGAAACCTAATAATCTTAAACAATGATATCAAATCAAGTACTACGACATGAAGAACTATTGGTCATCGAATACCAAACAACTCAATGTAGCAGAACTTATGGTAAACTGTACAAGATGTTTTATCAACAACTGTTCGACTATGTATGTAAAATTACAAAGTCAGCAGATGACGCATTTGATATAGTACAAGATACTTTCATACAAGCCTCTACTGAGGTTATGAAATTGCGACAGCCAATAACATTCAGATTTTGGCTCTTTCGAATTGCAAAAAACAAATGTATGAGACATCACAAAATCGCTAACAAAATTGCTACTGATAGTTATGAAGAGGATATCATTGCACAAGACTACGACACAACAGAAGCTATAGAGCGTGACTTTCAACTTGAGCATCTATCAACGGTACTGAGTAACCTAGCATTAGATGAACAACAACTATTGGTAGCTAAGTATGCAGATGGTGTATCTATCAAGGAGCTAATGGATACAACTGGCTTAGGTAGTTCTGCAATCAAGATGAAACTCATGAGAAGCAAGCAAAAACTTGCCACTGCAATGGCATAATGTAAAAACATTATTACTAACATGTTATAGGCATGTGACCAATTGGTAGCATTGGTATCTCTCTATTGTACTAACAAACAGACATTATGATCTACCAAATAGCATATCAGTCAGAAAACGAAATGATGGGTACCTTTCTCCAAATAAGACCTCAGATGAATCCACAAAGGGACATCTTGCAGGTTATATACTATGGATATGTTGATAATAACAATGAAGAGATCACCCGTAAGATATATACAAAAATACTTAAGCTGGATGGCGAATATAGGCAACTTGAAAACGCATGGAATTCGCCAAAAATCCAAGTCGAACTTAGAAAATGTAAACAGGTAATTTGTTAGTGTGCCTTAGTATCCCAAAATAGCAGTTAATCATCTCAAGCAACAACTAAAATGAAACATTTACTCCCACTAATTACAACAGTATTCCTTACTTCTTTTTGTACGGCCCAAACCTTGATAGTAGAGGGAATAATAAAAGACATTCAAAACCAAAGATTATTAACAGATGTAGAAATACAAATACTAGGTGATACTGATGCCCAAAGTTACGCTACATCAACAGACAACTTTGGCAAATATCAGATTGAATTACCTGCAGAATCTACCTATGAAATCAAGTTATCGAGAGTGGCCTACGAAGATCTTACCATCTCCTACACTACTCCACCTATCAATATTGGCAAGGGACAGTGTGATATCCTCATGAAACGACTTCCTGGATACGAATTCCAGGTAGATGTCAAAGAACTACTCTCTCGTGGAAAAGAAAAAATACTGGGAGAAGAAATCAAAAACCTCAAAATTGAAATATTCAATACTACTAGTAACAAAGAAATCAAAGTAGTTGAAGATAATCCAAAAAACACTTTTGAAGCTAATTTCGAACGAGGAAACCACTACACCATCCTACTTCGTAAAAAAGGATTCTTCGCAAAAAGAATAGAAGTAAATGTAGATATCTATGGATGTATACTATGCTTCGAAGGCTTAGGCAATGATTATGCTCCAGAAATCGAAGATGCAATTACAAACGGAAATGAGCGTGGCATCCTACTCGCGGATATTCCAATGAAGAGGATCGTCAAGGATGAAACAATCAGACTGGATAATATCTATTATGACTATAACAAATGGGATATCAGACCAGATGCGCGACCTGCACTTGACAAGCTCGTAAAAACTCTCAAAAGAAATCCAATAGTAATAGAGCTAGGATCTCATACAGATAGTCGTGGCAATGATGATTACAATATGACCCTCTCTGAAAAAAGAGCAAAATCAGCAGTAGATTACATCACATCCAAAGGTATCAAAGCAGAAAGAGTAACTAGCAAAGGGTACGGTGAATCTAAACCTCTGAATACATGTGTAGATGGAATCATCTGCACCGATAAAGAATACCAATACAACAGAAGGACAGAGTTCAAAGTGACATCGATCATAGAAGGTACTTCATTCGATAATAAATCGCTCAAGCAAATTATTGAAGAGGAAAAAGCCAACAAGCGCAGATCTGTCGAAACTATAAATGGTTTGTAGTCCGAAAGGGATCATAACTATCAGCTACTATCAGGCGCATGCCATTCACAACAACACTAGTACTAAATTAAATACCAAAGAAATGAAAAACATACTAACGCTATTGCTTCTAGGAATCTTTACCATCTCAACTTATGCTCAAGTCAAGGTAACTGAAGGTTCAAAGACAATGAGAGAAGGAAACTTCAATGCATATAGTGTAATCCTAGACGGAGTATCTGAGAAAGAAGCTGAGGACGGATGGAAGGAAATCATGAAGGAATACAAGGCAAAGGTAAAAAAGGATAAAAAGTCAAACCTACATGCTTCTGACAATGTACAGATTCCTAGTCTAAATAATAATCCAACCGACGTCTACGCAACAATCTCCGAAAACAACGGGGGACCGTCAACTCAAGTTTCTGTTTGGTTCGATACAGGCAGGGGGTACATAAATAGCGTCGATATGCCAGAAAAAACAGCTCTTGCATCCGCAATAGTTTTGGAGTATGGAATCAGAGTAATGAGAACACACAGTGAGGAAATTCAAAAAAAAGAAGAGAAAAAACTAGCGAATTTGACTGATGAGATCAAAAATCTAACCGATAAAAACAATGATTTGATAAAAGATATCGAAAAAGCTAAAGGAAATATCCTTAAATGGGAAAAAGAACTTGAGCAAAATGACGATGACCTAGTCAAAACAGAAGAGAAGGTTACTACTCAAAAAGCAATAGTAAAAGAGGCTAAATCGGAGACTCGCAAGTATTAATTCCGCTAAAAAATATGTAGTTGTAAAAGCTGTGAAGATTATGGTGAATTTATCCACCATAACCTTCACAGCTTTTTTTTTCTCATAAATAAAACCGAACATATGATGCCGCTCGTACGTTTGATAAAGGAGTCAAAGAAGGATGATCGGTTGATTATTTATTTCAACACAGTGTTTACTTAACAATGGCTCTCAATTAATTTAGAAACAAAAACATTTAACAATTATGACAAAGAATTTAATAAAGTACTTATTCGCAAGTTTAGTTTTACTGACATTTACACTTACAAGTTGTGGGGATGACGATGATAATACGACTGACAACAAAGTAACATACTCGCTAGAAGAAAGAAGTGATAGTGGCGTGAGCGGAGATATAGAATTTGTAGAGCTTACTGATGGAAGAGTACAAATCGAAATATCTCTAAATGGTACAGAAAGTGGTAACACGCACCCTGCCCACGTACATGCCAATAGTGCAGCTCTTGGTGGCGATATCATCATAGCATTAGAAAATGTTGCTGGATCAACTGGTAGCAGTGTAACTATTGTAGACAAGTTTGCAAATGGAGATGCATTTACTTACAGTATGATTGATGGACTGGATGCTTACGTTAATGTTCACTTATCTGCAGATGAGCTTGGGACTATCGTTGCACAAGGTGACATAGGATCAAATCTACTAACAGGTGATGAGAAGTCCTATAATCTTGATGAGAGAGCTGTAGATGGTATAAGCGGTACAGTAACATTCAAGAAACGTAAGAATGGTTTCACATTAGCTGAAATTGATATTGACGGAACTCCTGATGGAGGTGTACATCCAGCGCACATACACGCTAATAGTGCAGCAGAAGGTGGTGCAATTCTAGTTTCTTTTACAGCTGTTGATGGTTCAACAGGTAAGAGTCTTACAGATATCAGAACAGCAGATGATGGATCATCACTCGATTACAATGATGTAATTACTACTAATGGTTATGTAAACGTACATTTAAGTGCAGATCAACTAGGAACAATTGTAGCTCAAGGTGATATTGGAACAAACGAACTTACTGGAGACTCTGAAACGTATGATCTTAATGAGAAGGATGCACCAGGAATAAGTGGTACAATCAAATTCGAAGAAAGATTAGACGGGTCAATGTTAGCAACAATCGAATTATCAGGAACTCCTGATGGTGGAGTACACCCAGCGCACATCCATGAAAATGATGCTGAAGAAGGTGGACCGATCTTAGTTACTTTTACCCCAGTAGACGGAACTACAGGTACAAGCCTAACATCAGTCAGAACATTAGATGATGGAACGGCATTCAACTATCAAATGGTAAAAACTGTAGATGGTTATGTGAACGTGCATTTGAGCGCCGAGATGTTAGGGACAATCGTTGCCCAAGGAAATATTGGTATCAACGCTCAATAATTCGAACCTAAGTTTGAGATAAATAGCTATCTGAATAACTGATAGCTAGGAAATAAAAAAGCCAACGCAAATAATTTGCGTTGGCTTTTTTTGTTCCGCTAATGCAATCACTAGACTGAATAGCACTCAAAACAAATCAACTCCACAGCACCTCATATGATCTGTTTCTTCTTACCTTATAATTCAGATTATTTATAAGGCGTTGTGAAATCAAATAGGTATAAATCATTACTTTGGATGAGTTAGAATGGTCGAACTCACGTTTTAAAGCTTCACAAATCTTACCGCTCCAGTACCTCCATCAATATCAGTGTATTGAAGGATTAGCAAGCCTGACTGAAAATCTGATACATTGACTTCTTGTAGCTTGTTACCATTAGCTGTATTTTTGTACAACAACTTTCCGGATACATCAAATATTCGAATCATCTCAAGAGCAGAAGTTGAAGCAATAGTAATCGTCTCCACAACAGGATTAGGATAGAGATCTACTTTTGTTGGCTCTAGCTCTACTTCATTGATCGAAGTCAAAACTATATTCTCTGCACCAAAAGAGGCTGGCATACTCTGAAACTCGCCTATACCGTTAGGAAATCTACCGAAACTTACATCCGTTTCTTGCTCTCCATACGTGATTTGATCAAGTAGCATTGTATCTGCATCACTTAAATAAATCGACTCTCCACCTGATGACAACTTAAAGTTTGCATGAAGGCCTTCTTGATCCTCATCTTCGTCAGCCCATACAATAAGGTATTCACCACCACCAATAGTTGTCCCGTCTGGGAAGCTATACTTTCCTATATTTTCGAAATTATCAGAAAGGAGATATCCGCTAAGGTCGATTTCTTCTGTGCTATTATTATACAACTCTATCCAATCATCAAAATCACCATCCTGGTCAGCCACTGTTTCATCGTTACTAGCCATGAATTCATTGATAACCAAATCTCCCGATCTGGGCTTCCTAATTCTATATTGTAGTACTCATGTGCCGCTCGAGCTGGACTAAATGACCCAATCGCAGAATTCTCAGCGTAGACATAATACTCCAAATTGATAGAGTTCACAACTAAAGAACTCCCATAGATTCCGTCTCCAGCAATACCATCGTCATGCGTACCATCGTCAAACATCTCGACACCGACAAATGGCGCGTACTCATTGATCCTATAGTAGTAGTAGACAGCATCTGCATTATCCACTACTGCAGTAACAATTACCTCTTCATTCAACAAAGGCTGATCTATTGATATATTGACATCTGTAATGTCAGGTTGTACAGCTGTAAAATCGCTCAATCCCAACAAATAGCTGGATCGTCCATCCATAAGTGTGGTAATACCAGGTGCACGACTTCCCATCGGACCATTCCCAGAATTTACATCAGCATTGAGATTCGATAAAAATTCATTGTACGTGAAAAATCCATTAGGGTCATCCTGAACATACGAACCTACAAGATCCTGCAGCTGATTAGCAAGCACTTCGTAATTGCCATTGTCAAAATTTTCAATCAATATGGTCTTCATATGCGCCAAGTACATCTTCTTATATCTCGCATTTTGTAATAATTGGCTTACCAATGGAAAGTCAGAATCATTGATATGCAGAAGGTGATCCATTTGTTGTTTCTGAGCTGTACTATTCAGATTGCCACTTCCTGTACTAGAGAATACACCGATGGACTCGTTGAGATCCCAAATAACTGGCATAAACTGACCGTAATCATTTTCATATAGATAGTAGTTTTGTGTAAACTGACCGATGTAACTATCAAGATTCACCAAGACATTATTCAAAGCTAGCATCCACAACACTTTGTCTACATCTAGAACAGACTCGATTTCAGATACTTGATTGTTCAGCGTATCACATAAATCAATGAGATTTTGCCATCCTCCATCAGATTTGATCTCATAAGATTCGTAATAGTCAGCCGTATCTTGCCCCATGTAGACCAGATCAGGCAATGCGGACGATTGTGGCCCGGCACCATTGATAGGATTGCACTTTACAAACGTATTACTCTTAGATCCGAATCGACTATTAACAAATTTCTTGGAGATAGATTCACTATTTGAATATAATCCGATCAAGGTACCATTGATGTACACCTCAGCATAATTACTCAGCGGAGCATCCATGTATTGTCTAATCACACTGTAACTCAACACCTCTCTGATCATGGATGGATCTTTATAACCGTTTGACAATTTGATATCAGTATACCCTTGATGGTCATGGTCCTTATATGTATCAAGCTCAATGTGTAATCCATTCTTGACTCTATTCGCACTATATGTACTATTTCCTTTATATTTTACGCCTATACTGTCATAGCTCACACCATCGATAAGTACTTCCGAAGCTTGAATATAATCCTCGTCACCGGCTTTCTGTGCATCCATGAGACTATCCCAATTGCTTTGTGCAAAAGTTATTTCGATCTTGTGGACCGTATTGATATCATAAAACTCTTGCCCGCTAGAAATAAAAGCATGGGTGAAACAGATGGTTATTATTAGAATTCGTAACATAAGTATTAAACTTTGAATTTATTAAAAAATGTTGCTAGTAAAATGATATCCACATGAAAACTTCTTACAGCTAGATCTCATCTCAATATACCATGAAGACGATCATATCCATTCTATCATTCGGTATGCATTCACAAAAATGAAAAATAATAATACATCTATTTAGAATCATGCGTTTCAGAAAAAACTGCATACCTCAGAAATCAGAGATGCTTAAGAACAATCTTTCCTGTCTGAGTACCTTCCGCTAAGGCTAAAAAAGCCTCTAAACCTTCATGCAAAGCATATTCTGTATGAATAGTTGGCCTAATATTGTGCTCTGTCATAAATGCAAGCAAAGCCGCAAATTCTTTAGGTGATCCCATAGCTGTCCCAATAAACTGTATGTGGCGAAGGAAAAACTTACTGATATTCACAATGGTCTTACGACTACCTGTAGAACCATACGCTACAATCCTCCCACCATAGGACATAAACTTGAAATAGTCATCTAATACTGCAGCTGGTGAACTATCCAGCACAATGTCAATACCTCCAGACAATTCCTTCAATTGTATATTCCAATCATCATCCTTATAATTGACACCTCCTGTGGCCCCTTGAGATATGGCAAAATCAATTTTATCCTGACTAGAGCTAGTGACAAATACATTTGCTCCAAATGACAATGCTATCCTTAATCCCGCTTGCGCTACTCCTCCTCCGATTCCCGTGATCAGGACATTATCACCAGGCACTATCTGCCCATGACGGTTCAACGCTCGCCATGCCGTAAGACCTGCCACAGGAATCGCCGCAGCTTCCGCCCAATCTAGATAGGTTGGTTTTTCTACCAAGTTCTCTACGGGCACACAAATATACTCTGCCATCGTTCCTGGATCAGGCATACCTAAAACTCTAAACTTTCTAGTGGGTCCTTTTTCATCCGCCCCCCATGCATAGGCTGGGTAGATAATTACCTCTTTACCTTTCCATGATGGATCCACATGATCTCCTATACTATGCACAACCCCAGCTCCATCAGCACCCAAGACACAAGGTACCGTCATACCCGGGTATAGCCCTTTACTAATCCATAATTCTCTATGATTCAGTGCCGAAGCCATCACTTTCACCATTACTTCACCCGCAGCACATACAGGCATTTCTACCTCCATATACTCTAAACTAAGGTCTTCTTTTAGAACTATCGCTTTCATTACTTTTATTTTACTGTCAAAATTAGAATAAAACAGAACAACTTCATGCTCTAGAAAGGCACATTCTTTATTATTAACCAAAAGACAATTTCTATCATTATTAAAGTACTATATCTATCTTGCCAATTGATAATCAACTCAAAGAACAGTATCGGGAGCACCGGCTTGTTTATCGTAATTGATATTTCATCTGTCCGCTAAAAAAAAGACGGCGAACAGCAATATTTACTTCATGTATGAATTTCTAAAAATACTACAATTTGCAACGGCGTCAACTGACCTAGGAAAGCGTGTAGCATTTGCTACGATCTATAAAGTAGAGGGTTCTAGTTATAGAAAGAAATGGACACAGATGGCGATCGCCGAAGATCTGAGTTATGAAGGTCACCTTAGTGGCGGCTGTGTCGAAAAGGAGATCTTGCGACATGCCGAATCTGTCTTCAGAAATAAGAAAAATATATCCTTTGAATATGATGGATCTCTACGATTGGGATGTGAAGGTGTAATTAATATTCAAATAGAACAGGTAAATCAGAGGCAGCTACAATTGTTGTCACAGGTCGTCATGGATGCTCATCAGTCAAGAAGTGAATTTTACCAAGGAATGATTCACAATAAAAGCGGGGTTGACACTTTTTATCAGTTTGGACAACAGCGACAAATCATATTTCTCGATCAACCTATCAGTGGAGAGAGAGAAACAAGAACAATCTATCCACAGAACCAACTGGTAGTAATCGGAAATGAATTTGACTCAGCTATCTTATGCGATCAGGCCCAGCGTACAGGTTACAAAGTGACGCAAATAGTAGGAGCACATTATCCAATGCACAAAATCGCAGCATCAAAATGGACTCAGGCTGTTGTAAATCCTGAGGATATTCCAGCAAACATAATATTTGATAGACATACTGCCGTCGTTCTGATGACACATGCATATCACCGAGATCTAAACTACATATCCTATCTCTTGAAGTACCCCCTAGCCTATCTCGGCACATTGGGTCCTAAAAAAAGAAAACATAAGATCATCAACTACCTGCTAGACCAATCTGAAGATTGGTCCGATGAAATGCTTGCAACAATAGAAAACATCAAAGGGCCCATCGGCATAGATATCCCTTCCAAAACGCCAGAAGAAATAAGCATCTCGATTTTGGCAGAGCTAATTACAGCGTTTAGTTTACAAATGAAATAGCAAAAAAAATCCCAGACGATACACCGCAAAATGCATGGCCTGGGATACCTGTGTAAATCTGTCTATACCTTTAGAACATGATTCTAACCAATTGATGATATTTGTGGAACTTCCTATAGGATAACTAACTTTGCATGATTCAACTTCGCACCTTCTCGAAGACTCACGTAGTATATACCTCGTTTTAATTCAGAAAAATCAAAACTTAGTTTGTTGGTACCAATTACCACGTTACTAGTTTGACTTAGGACAAATTCTCCAGACACATCAAAGACTGCAACGGTAATTATTTCATCATTCTCCGCGGTATATTTGAGATGGACGCGATCGGAAGTCGTGGGATTAGGATAGAATTTAAGTTCTCTATCACCTATTGCTTTTTGAGTAACAGCTACGATATCACTGTATTCATATACACCGTCATAGTCCATTTGTTTTAATCGATAATAAGAGAGTCCTTGAAGTGCTTGTGTGACAGTGAAACTGTATTCTTCAACAACGGTCTGAGTGCCGTTCCCTTTCACCTCACCAATTTTGTAGAAAGACCTGCCATCTCTGCTTTCTTCTATTTCAAATTTGTCATTGTTGATTTCTAGAGAAGTTGCCCATTCTAATAATGTGGTATTATCTCTATTGGTGGCTTCAAATCGCAATAACTCAACCGGGAGCACTGTAGTTCCTGCACTAAAAACTATATTATCTATTGCGACTTCTTCCGTCGAAGAATTGAGATCTATTTCAACTATTAATTTAGCATTACATCCGACATAACTTGTAAGATTCTGACTTAATGGAAACCATGTTTGGTCTGTAATATCGTTCATGTTTGTACTTCCGCCAGCTCCAGTACCATTAGCATCTAATAAATCTATTGTTGTTGCATTCGGGCACCCCGTCATCTGCAGACCTATATAAAACATATCATTAGCTCCATCACTCGACTCAAATGATCCATCGACGATGTAATTCATACTAAACATAGGTGAACCTGCACCATCTAAATTCACAGGATCAAACTCAATTATTACCTGACCATCAGTATCTTCCGCAATAAAAGCCTGTGCGCCTTGCACTGCATTTTGGCCCACATTTGCCGCTACTGTTGCTGAAGTAGCATAACCGAAGAAGTCTCCGTCATTCAAACCAGTAGTGGACCCACCAGTCCGAGTAGGTACAAATCTAGACAAAAACCCAAGGACAGTTCCAGAAGAAGCTGAAGAAACGGGAATACCCCCAGCAGCAATAAGGACGTGCGCTGATGAGGCGCTGATCGGATCGGTATAATTACAAGATGTACTAGTACAATTTTGAGATGTTGACAGATTTTCAAAACCCATAGAAACTTGAGCATCCAAGGTACTAACACACACAAAACAGAGAAAAGGAAATACAAAATTGAACCTAAATAATATTGTTTTCATCATTATGAATTTGAAGTTTCCCACTTTTATCTCACGATATCTCAGTATCTAATTTCTTAGAAGTAAAAAAATACAACAGTTAAAAGTGAAGGTTTAGTAAAGCAATTTGATTAAAAATGCAAATTCATAAAATATAAGCTAACGTACTGTATTGTATGGGGTGACAAAGGGGTGACACACCAGAGACAATGAGGTGACAGCTGCACAAACACTGCGAAACAAAGGCATGTGCTTAGCGATCCTACCTGTTTAGACTCTATTTATAATTGGATAATATAATTGGATAATGCCTCACTGCTCGGAAGGTCCATTTTTTTATATAAACGCTGTCGAGCTTTTTTTACACTCAGCGGACTTATCCCAAGATGTTGAGCGATCTCTTTGTTGTGTAAATTAAGCTTGATAAATGCACATAGATTCAGATCATAAGTAGTCAGTGCTGGAAATCTAGCATTCAATGTCTTGAAAAAGTCCTTGTGCACAGACGTAAAGTAATGCTTAAAATATTTCCAAGACTCCTCAGATTGAAGATTTTCATTAAGAAACGAATGTATATCTGAAAGAACAACCTCCTTGCTTTCTGGTGATTTACCTTGAACTATTGCTTTCTCTAAACCTAAGATTTTCTCTTCGGTTTGTCGAATTACTTTAGTTTGCAAGCTAGATTCGACTTCCTGTAACGCTATCTTCTCTTCTAAGAACTTAATTTGATTGCTATTTTTCTCTGAATTTAATTTCAATTCTTTAGCGTGAGCTCTGAGCTTGAATTGATACAGATAGTAGAGAAATCCTAGCGTCGCAATCATACACAAAAATAGCATGATGCCCCTACCTATATTCTTCCTCGCTTTACTTTTATGGTCTTGTTCAGCACTCAGCGATTGCTTTTCTTGAGAAACAGACTTTTGTTTTGCTAACGATTCCTCATAACTAGCTTCCAACTTCGAGACCGCTAAGACTGTATTCTTATTTACGAGACTATCACTGACTTCCCAATATTGATTTTGATAAAAAAGATATTTATGCTCGTCTCCAATCGCCTGATATGAAGTCGATAATATCTTACTTACGGAAGCAATAATTTTAGCGAAATTTATTTCTTGTGCTAGCTGAAGACTTTCTTGTCCTAACTTTATGGCTTCATCAAATTTTTGTTGTCTTGCCTTAACTCTCGCAAGGTTGTTCAGTGCTCGAGAAATCTCATATTTATTATCTTCTTCCTGGCTTAGTTTGAGGTGGAGTTTATTATGCTTTTCAGCTTCCACATAATTTCCAAGATCCAGATGAATGCCTCCAATACTACTGATCGTCTGTGAAATTCCATTATTCTTGCCTTCTAGACTCCTCTTAATTTCTAGTGATCGATTAAAATACTCTAGCGCTTGCCCATAATTTTGCATCTGCTTATAAACAGTTCCCAAATTATGTAATGTGTAGGCTATTGCTTTTTTTCGCCCCAATTCCTCCTTGATCTTAAGAGATTTTTTGTAAAAATCAAGCGCTTTATCAAAATCTCCCATTGTTTTATAAACAATACCAATATTGTTATAAATTTTGGCTTTCGATAAATCATTTGGCTTATGAAATAAGGCCGCCTGAAAATAGTAATCCACTGCCTTCTTGAGATCACCCTGTCGTCTAGCTATAATCCCTAAGTTATTGTATAGCTTAGATATAGTTATAGTATCCTTCAATCCTTTAGCCATATCTAAAGCCAGATCGAACGAATTCCTTGCCTTATCATAGTTAGTCCAGTCAAGGTAATTAATGCCTTGGCCCAGCTTTGCGTCTACAAAGCCGACGCTATCATTCCTTTCTATACAGATTGTTTCCGAGATGCTAAATAGGCTATCTGCAGCAACGTAATCCCCTGCTGCATTACATATATAACCCAAGTTACTAAGACCCTTCAGCTCCTCACTCCAATCGCTATTCCGTTGATGATAAGCTAGAGCGAGCGATTGGTATTTATTGGCTACCGAAAACTCCCCATCAATGGCATGTATGATTGACAAATTAGTACATATATTATAGTATTCGGTAGAGTCGCGCAACTCAGATGCCAGTACCAACCCCTCTTCCCCGTATAATCTAGCCTTCGAATTATTATCAGATCTAAGCAAAAATGACAATTCCCTTAACAACTCAAGCCTGGGTTGACCTACCGACTTATTGAGTTCTTCAACTTTCTGAACCAAAGACAAGCTATCAAGTGAATACGCTGGAAATCGAAAACAAAAAAGAAGTATTATTAAAAAGGTTTTTGTCATTAGATCTTGTATTACTAGTCTATTAGGCACATATCAACTGGTTCAGTATACACTGATAAAACTAATGAAAAAATTGAATACATTGGGATAATAAACACCTCTTATTATAGTGATAAATAGACTGAAATAACAAATACTATTCCTTCTCATAATAGATCTCCTAACACAAAACAATACCAGTTACGTTCATAAACTTCACAATTTTTTAAGATAATCCTCCATATAGCTCCGGTTAAAATACTCACGATAGTTAAGTGCTATCCTTGCGTTTTTCGCGTTGATCTATTTTAGCTAATCCTAAAAATAATGCAAAATTATAAACCGTATTTGGTATAACAACTACGATCAATTGTCACGAGCTAGTAGGTGAAGGTACCTTAACATAATCGATCGATGATAAGTAAAAGAAATCCCAGACAATACATGTGTACTGCCTGGGAAATGATATCTGTATTTCTATCTAAATACTAGAATGGAAATCTATACCCTACGATAATTTGATTGTATTTGAATGCATTTCTTGCTGTAAGATCTACATAAAGGTCTCCAGATAACACGCTCAATGACGAACCTATGATGAAATTCCAGGCGCCTGTCAATTTATCAACATTCACATCATCACCTACTTTCATAAACCCAAGACCAAGACCAGCATATGGCTTAAATGACTTAGTCTTAATTATACCATCTAAGTTGTAAATACCATTGGCAGAGATACCGAATGCACTTGGAGATCCAAATCCAAAGAAAGTCTCTGGAACGAAATCCAATTTCGATGTACCTACCTGGTAGTGAAGTCTATACCCTAGATTAAAAGTAGTACTACCTCCAACATTAAACCCTGTAAACCCTGACATCCCTTTGTACTTAAATTTAGAGAAAAACCCTTTGCTGTTGTCATACGATTCAGCGGTTTGTACTAATGTTGTATTGCTAGCTTTTGCTGGTGCGGCAACTACGCTACCATCCTGTGCAACAGGAGCTACAGTGTTTGCATTATTATTTGCATTGCTATTTGCCGCGGTTACGCCAGATAACGTTGTAATCATCAAATTTCTAAGATCATCAAGCTTTTCGTTTGTATAATCGAGATCTCTCTGTAATTGCTCACTTTCGAATGATTTGAGGTTATTTTGCCCTTCAGTTTGGCTCAAACCAGCACTTTCAATTTCCACTTGTCTCGCTTGCATTACTTCAAGGTCACTTCTGTTTTTACTCAACTTATTCTCCAAAGAAGAAACTTGTGTATCCATCGTCTGTACTAACTTCTCTAATGTTCTAGCGAGAGCAAGATTTTCATCTTTCAAACCAGCTTGTGCAGTAGAGATCGTTCCGAGTGTAGTTTTGATTTCTGATAATGACTTCGTCAACATCTCAATCTGCTGTTCTTTCTTATAATCGGCTAATGCAGCATTGATATCCTGGCCATTCCCAGCGCTACTTGTATTGTTAGGTGCGTTATTTTGGCTATTGCCTACATTGTTCGCTCTGTCCATAATATCACGGATCAACAAGTTGAACTCCGAAGGACTCATTCGTATTTCACTACCACCATTAGAAGGCATGACATTCATACCACCCATCTGAGGATATTGTTGCCCTTGCTGTGGTGCATATTGCCCCCCTTGTTGCGGCATAGGAGTTCCATAAGCTCTTTGATTCAACTGATCTACAACTTTCTTTGCTTTTTCTTTCTCAGCATTAATATCTGCAATCGCTTGGGCATCTTGTTTAGCTACAGCCTCATTAAAATCAGTTTCCAGGTCTCTGATTTTAGCTTCGTACTGATCCTTAAGTACTTTAGCCGCTTCTGCGTTTTCAGCATTACTAGATAAGATGTAATCATCAAAAGCAGATTGTTTTACGATATCAATCTTCTTTTTATTACGACCAATTACAAAATTAACAGAAACACCGTAATTCCATGAAGCTTTCAATTCTTCTGGTTGAGCGATATCATCAAAGTTTTGACTTGTTGTCAAAATAGATCTCGCAAATGCAGTAGCTTTTACATACTTCGAAAAAGGCAAATCAATACCTAGTCCTGCCATAGCAAAACCTTTGTTGTCAATTCCTCCTGCACCTGTCGTATCGATCACTACATTTCCTACATATTCATCACCCACATTAATATTACCTGCACCTAATGTCACCCATGGCGTAAATCCTTTGCCTTCATTTAATTTGAATCTAGCTTCAGCTCCATACATTGCTAGCTGATCAAAACTAGTATTCGATCCATCTTCGAGTGCTCTCCAATAAAAACCCCGGACGCCTACAAGTGGGCCAAAATTAAGTCCAGCACTTCCACCTGCCATCCATGTATCTCTAAATGGAAGATCTTCATGAAAGTCCATTTTTGAATATTGAAATTCGGCAGGAACATTAAGTCCACTAAATCCTCCAGAGAAATTATCTAGGTATGCTTGATCAACATCTGTGATCTGCCCAGGCTTTCTTCCCCCTAAGTATAAAACCAAAGATGCTCTCACCGCCCAATTGGAGATCGGTTCTGCAAGAAATTCTTCTTCTACGAGTCCGTATGCAGCTCTCTCTGTGTCATCCATAAGAGAGTTTACAGCACTATAGTTATAGCGGCTATTAATCGCTTGTAATCCTATAGTATAACGATCTCCCGCAGAAAATAAAACTCCAAGTCCAGCATTCAGATAAATCTGCTTATTTGTACTCAACGAATCATATCCGATAGATTGTATTCCTGTCCCCAATGTCAAATACGGAAGTAATGCACCTTTGCTTAAGTTTAATTTCAACTCTCCACCATACCTTGAAAAATCTATTTCTCTTGGTGTATAAGCAGCCACTTGTTCTTTGGTTGCCGCAAATCCAAATTTAGTCAGGTCCGTCTCAAAACCTAATCCTCGCCCGTAATTGGCTCTTAATTCTACAAATTGACCAAACCCCATACCTAGCATTGCTCCACCCATAAGGCCATTCTTAAGACCTGACTTGTCAGCGGTCCAGTTCTGCTCGGCATATGGAGATAAGGTGTAACTTAGTCCACTAACTTGAGCATGTACCTGAGTAACAATTGTCATCATTAGCAGGCAAGCAACAAGTGATTGTAATGTTTTTTTCATTTTCCTGTTTTTGTTATTATGAGATTTACATCCCAATATTTTAATTAGATTTTTATGAAACAGGGTTTCCTTACTCCTGCACAATTGCAGATATAGTTCCCCCGTTAATAGAGATGGACAAAAGGTACATTAGTCACATATATGAATCTTAATTATATCTTATTTTTCATAAATAAGCATAGAAGTGTGACATGATTCATCATAATTTGGTTCTTCGCACTAAAAGCCTAATTTATATTTAACACTTTTTGTAAATTCACCCATTTGGGTGTAGTAGCTATGCTCCAACTGCCGTATACTCGCAATATCTTTTATTAAAACAACTTCCTATAATCAGCATTTATGAAATTTGCAAAATATATTATTGGGGTCCTATTTTTGATCGCTACTTCTTTAAGTCTCAAAGCTCAAACTGATATATATTGGGTAGGTGACACAGGTTCCTGGAACAATCCGAATAAATGGTTCAAGGATGCAGAAGGGCTGAATCCTGCAGGAATTATCCCCGGGCCTAATTCCATTGTTCATTTCACGGACTATTCTGGTTCAAGCTCCCAAATATGGGATGTAAACATCAATCCCGGATCGTACAATGTTCATTCAATACTCGTAGAAACTGATATAAAATTCAATATTAATCTTAATGGAATAGATGGAAATGAAGTTGATATATCTGTGATTGGTGATCTACTATTCCGACCTACTGTCGAACTACAATATGGTTCAAGTTTTATCTTGAACAACAAATGGTTGTTTATTAGCGCAAACACTCACAATATAACATCCGCTGGACTTGATTTATTCAATATTGAAATCAAAAATGAATCTGGTGTATTTAATCAATTAGATAATATTGTCGTTTCTGGTCAGATTAGAATGTTTGCTGGTATCTGGAATTCAAATAGCAAAAGTGTCACTACTGGAAAGCTATTATTTGAAGATAATGAATCATCAAGTGCACCTCTAACAAAAGTTTTTAATACTGGATCTTCAACAATTAGCTGTGAACATTGGGAGTCCGGATTTACCTACGGATCACTTCTGGTTAACGGGAATCATACCATAAGAACAAATATTTTTAGAGGCAGTCCGCAACAATCTAATGATCCTCCTTTTCATTATAATAACATTGTACTTTTAGAACTAGATGACGTATCGAATGGAACACCAATCGAATATAATAATTTCGAATGTAGAAGTTGTATTTTAGAAAATTTAACAATTGAAGATACAGGTGACACAAAATTGGCAGACGAATTTACGATAAACAAAGATTTCACAATAGTCAATCATGGCTCTTCCATTCTTTTTAATGGTGGTAATAGTAGGGACAGTGAAGCTACTTTTAATGGCAATATAATAGTACCCCAAAAACTAGATTGCACAGATCCATTTACCATATTTTCTAGTATACATACTGATGAAAGTATATTTATAAGAGCTAATGGAGAATTAAATATAAAAGATGCCATCATTATCAATATTCAAACTCAAACTAATTCAGGAGCTGAATTCAACCTAGTTGGTGGAATACTTCAAGGTGCATCATCAGGGTGGAATATTGAGAGTGCACCATTGAGTTATGATTTTTTTTGGAGACCACCAGCTCAAACGACTGGAGACTGGGATGAACCTTCAAATTGGCAAAATGAAGCTGGACTTAGTTGTCTCCCATCACTAGCAGACAATGTATACATAGATGCCAGCACCAAAGGCAGCATGCGGATACCAGCAAACATCAATGCGCAATGCAAAGATTTCATTTGGTCTAATAAAGATGGATACGAATTAATTCTAAGTGGAACTAATACACAGGAAAGTTTACTTTCCATATCTGGAAACTTTGATATTGAAGAAGGAGTGATAATTACCCCTGTCATGAGACATGAAATCAATTTTACATCAACATCAAATAACTATATTCTTTCTAGAGGTGTAGAATTACCAGAACTTCTATTTACCGGCACTAAAGGTTCATGGACGCTATTAGAAGATTTAGATGCTGACATCTTAACCTTCGAGGGCGGTACTTTCAAAACTAATGATCGAGATGTAATAACGGACATTTGGAATTCGTTTGAAGAATATCCAAAACATTTTGAATTTAAGTCCTCAGAGATCAGGGTAAATGGTGTAATGGACCTTGCAGAATTTCAGACTCGTAACGTTACAGTAGATGCAGGAACCAGTACTATAAAATGCGAAGCCCTTAATTCTGTGGTTACTGATTTATATAATGTACAACTAAACAACTCAAATACTTACACACTTAATAACGAAGCATATAATTTCAATTCACTAAGACTTAATGGTACTGGAGAGGTACGCGCTGTAAATAATCTTACACTCAATAATTTACTATTTCAAAAAAATGGGAGCTCATTATCCTTTGATCCACAAGATGTATTAGAGATCAATACTCGTATCATAAGTCCCACCAATGTAACTGGCCAATTAAAATCTAAAACACCTGGCACTCAAGCGAATGTAAACAGACCTACGGGAAATTTGTGTGTCGATGGGACAGTTGAATTTTTAGATATTAGTTCTAATATGACCGGAGTGTTTCATGCTCCAAATGGCATAGATATAGGTAATAACACTGATATAATATTCGACGATGGGATTGGATCAAATACTCTCTACTGGATTGCTGAAAGTGGTGGACAATGGAATCAAAAAAGTAATTGGTCCCAAACAGATGGTGGTTGTCCATCCGACAAAGATCCTAGTAATACTCTCAATTTAGAATTTAATAGTAATAGTTTTACTAATTCTCCAGTAACTGTTTCGGTCCCAGTTTCTGAGATTGCCAATAATGTCACGTTCAAGAATTCGGAAAATCTTAATGTTAATATTATTACTATCCTAAGCATTGAAAATCTTGATATTGAAAGTGGATTCGTTAACTTCCAAGGAAAAACGTTAGATGTATCTGGAACAACGAAAATAAACTCTTCAGGATTTTTGACAACAGATATGGTTAACTTTATTACTGACTTTTTAGTCACTTTATCAGGAGCATATATTGTCAGGTCGGGATCTAATGCGCTAATTAGAAATTAGACAAAAATTCATTTGGTTCCTATCGATCTCAAATATTAACTATGATATTCAAGATGTTTCGGAATTAACAATAATTATGTACGACAGAAAAGGGGATTTGTTCTAATTAGAAATTTACGCGGTTGACTAATGCAAAGAGAAAAAAATTGCCATTCTCATAGAATTGCATCTCGCGTTGATAATCGAAAGGAAAATAAGGGTTCATGCTGAGCTCATTGTTGTAGGTGTGCATTATATCCAAAATAAATCGATCTTGCTGAGATCGAAGCTGACCACATATGAATAGGATCAAAGAAGCAAGCTGCAGTTAGTAATTTCAAAGGGATTATCCTTTTTCGCATCGCAATAATGTCCTCCAGTCAATTATTTCCTTGTGTAAATTGAGTTCTGGTAAAATTGTTTCCCCCACCAGCTTTCCATCTTGATCCCTAATCAATTATCGTTCACAACTGCTTGCAAACTATCATGCAATGAAGCGTCACCCGTCACAAAAACCAATTTTCGATATAATACAAAAGAGCCTGTAAATCATAAGACTTACAAGCTCTTTAAGCGGTCT
>JAVCKV010005975.1:0-26795 GCA_032274145.1 Herpochondria borealis | reverse complement strand
GGGAATAGAAGGTTAACAGAGTTATTGTTGAGTAAGTTTTCAGCAATGTTACAAGCAGATACAGCAGGTGGTATGTTGCTTAGTACGATTGCAAAATATCAAGTGCTGCCAACCGTAAATAAAGCAGGTACAAGTAGCAGAAACAATCAGGTAACTTGCCCTAACAGTATACAAATTTTCGCGACCAACTTAACACACTTAGCTCAGACTGAAAGCTTGATTAAACACTTTAGGGAGCAACCATTAAATGACTTAGTGTGCTTCTCACCATTACGTTATTTACCCTTATCGACATTATCCTGTTCGTCAACAAAACAAGGTGCAATCATTTGCGATGAAAGTAAACTTCATGGAATTGCTGAGTCAGTAAGCACCTATGGCAAGCACTTACCATTGAAAAGTCTTGTGATTTTTGGTGGTCGTCTGACGATGACGCAGGTTCATCGTTCCTCCATGTTTGCCTCTCGTTTGAAGCATACAATAAGCTGAGAAGGAATCAATCCGCCCGCACATAAAAGTCATTCTGAAAGATAACCGACAATGACAGAAGAGAACAAGCCATTAAAAGAGGAACCGGTCGAGACGCAGGAAGCACCTGC
Organism: Herpochondria borealis; assembly: GCA_032274145.1. NCBI lineage: Eukaryota > Rhodophyta > Florideophyceae > Ceramiales > Ceramiaceae > Herpochondria > Herpochondria borealis. Next base: position 26,196 of record JAVCKV010005975.1, on the reverse strand, counting down.
AGATGAAACTGTAGCTGTCGAGGAGAAGAAAGAACCTCCGAAACCAGCATGGGGCAGCACCGACAGTATCTCTGCACCTTCTACACAGAAGAATAAGAAGAGTCTACTAGATATTATGGCGGAAGAGCAGCAGCAAGTATCCGAAACGAAGCAAGCCCGACAAGAAGCAGTAGCCGATGATGAGGTCCTTAGACAAGCGATGGAGGCATCTCTGCAAGTTGGCGAGGCGACAGCAGGGATAGCTCCATCAGAGGAAGATCAAATACGACTAGCCATTCAACTTTCCATGGGAGCATCAGAACAACCAGCTGCTGCTGCTGCTGCCGCAGCTCAACCTGACGCTCTATCTCCACAAGAAATGGCTGCGATTGAGCAAGCTCTGCGAGATGCCGAGGAAGAAGAATCGAAACGATCCTTTCAACTAGCTGTGGACCTCCAATCCGAAGAGGATTCCAAACGACGAGCGACAGAATCTGTAGGGAGCTCTCTTCTTCATAAGGGAAACGTGAGAACAGTGACGCAAGCCGAATACATGCGAGAGCAACTAGAAGGAGTCGCTGTCAATCGAAAGCAAAATCGCAAGGAGGACGACGAAGAGGTTTATTTCCAAGAAGAGGCTGGATTTCGCATCAATTCATCCAAACCATCCGCACAGTGGTGTCGTGTTGATCAGGGGACCATTGTGGGCCCCAACAATGAGATTCGAACCAAACATGATGTCGACCTGCAAGGACAGGCAAATGCCCATCGATTGAATTTGGATCTCTATGAAGACTCCACAACGACAAAGGTTGGAAACCAGGCATTCAACTCGTTTCTTCGAAAGAGTGATTAACTAAGAGATGCTTGTAGAACCCTAGCCCTTCAACTCGTTCCTTCGAAAGAGCGACTAGCTAGATGCTTGTAGAACCATAACGAATTGTTGGTAAGGTAGGTGGGCAGGCGTCAGAAACCACCAAGAAAAGTGACAGAGCTAACAGAAGAAGAAGGAAGAACCAGCTATTTCTATTCGAAGGTGTGCAATCCTGTGTCTAGTGACCTTGTCGATCACTTGTTCTCGGACAACTTGTGGTTCAGTAACTGTGGTCGTTGTAGTTAGTTAGGCACTTCACACGTTCGACTTGAGAAGGCAGTTCTCACTGAGGGGTACACGAAGTGCGCTGCTTGCTGGCTGCCACTCACGGGTTTTCCAAAGGTCGTACATCACCGTTCACACCAGTAAGCCATTGTAAAGCCCTGGCACTACTTCCTGCAACTCTGTGCCTTTCCACCGACACACGCACATACAATAGCAACATCAAGACGGCTTTCGATATTGCATCATCGCTTCCGTCGTCTTCGCGTTGCTGAATTCTCAGGAGCATCTAGCTTCGCTGGTTCCTCCTTGGAAGGGCTGGCCTCTTCTTCTCGGGCAATCATTCGAGCCATTTCCCACATTCCACCTCGATCTAAACCACCCTGAGACATATTTGCAGCTTGCGCAACCTCCTTTCGAGTCTCGACATTCATGCGAAAGGAAAGATTCTGCCCCGTTTCTTGAAAGAACCAATCTGCCATGGTATCATCGTCTAAAGAATCATCATGCTCGTCCACCAGAGCGCAACTTCCATCTGGCAGCTCTCGAATGGATTCAAAGGCTCGCCGTACTTTCATAAACTCGTCCTTGCATCCACCGCTGCGATCTGGATGATGGACTAGAGCTAGCTTGACGAATGCAGCTTTCACGTCAGTGTAGGACGTCGACTTGTCAGACAGACCAAGAACGACAAAGGGAGTCGTCTTGTCGCTCGTCGTCGCCAGTCGAAGTGATCCAAATTTCCAAACTTGCTGAAGATAAACTCGATGGATTCTTCTTCCCGCCTGAGAAAACATTTTCAAACAAAGATTCTAAAACTTGCACATGTGAAGCGCTGTTCTTTCTGCTGTGACGATGATGATGCTGATGATAGACAATGCAGCAGATGATCAAGATGAAAAGATGCCGTGCAGAGCGCGCGCTTCGCTGCTAAAACGATGAAGTCTGACAGTAGCAGCTTGAGGAACGCCTTTGGGTGAGATATTGCTACCGATTAGATGCAAAGAAAAGTAAGCGGTGGTTTACAACAACAATAGATCTGAAACGAGTACGCGCGATGACGGCTCTAGAGGCACCGTACTAAGAGCTTGCACATCATGATTTGGTCAGCAGGTTCGTGCTATTTATTCTACTCCCTAGACCTTTGCCTCCGCCCGTCGCGAATCCTCTTTCTCCCTCTCGCCCCTTCCTTTCGGCTTGTCCTTCCACCCTGCTTCATCTCTAGTCACTCTTCTCAACCTGGCCTCCAGCTCCACCCTCCGAAGGATCCTTTGAATCGTTGCTGTCCTTGACCACAGCCTTGTCGCCACCCTTTCCACCGCCACCAGAAGGACCATTTGCACTGCCGCTGCGCTTGGCCTCCACCTTGCCACCCTTTCCACTGCCACCCGAAGAACCTTTTGAACCATCACTGTCCTTGCCCTTCTTCTGCATTTCTCCGGGAGGAGCGTTGTGGCCACCGAGACTGAAGTTCTCCGCGATCTCCAAACCCTTGCCTCCAGGAGGAGAGGTGACACCACTAGCACCGACGATTTCCGCCTTCTTATCACCCACTTCCGTGCTCTCGGGAACAGCATCGAAAGCACCTGAACCGTCGTTTGTGGCTTGGTGTGGCGACATTTCCTCTGAACCCAACGGAGAGCGTGTCGTGGCACCAGGATCAGCGCGACCGTAGTTCACATCATCACGACGATTCCAGGCCGCTCTTTGAAGTGGTTGTTCCAAACGATTGAGGCGACGAATGATATCGGCCTCCCGAGTGATCTGGAGCTTACTTGCATCTTCGACGCTCGTGATTCTGTTGATATTGCTTGTGATGCTGTTGAGGTTGCTTGTGATGCTGTTGGTGTTGGCGAGAGCAAGACTTTGCACACTTTCGAGACGCTTGTTAGTGTACTCCGCAATAGTCTTGTCACGGATCTCCTCACGGATCTCCTCACGGATCTCCTCACGGATCTCCTCACGGATCTCCTCACGGATCTCCTTGCGAAGCTCCTCACCGATGTCCTTGCGAAGTTCCTCACGCTGAAACTTGCTGATGCATTGAAAACCGAAACAATTACCCATGATTCTCGAGAGAATTTTCTTCTTTTTGTGCGTCGATTGTGGCGTTTGGTCAACAGAGACCCATGTGGCGAGTGTGGCTGTTGAACTGCCACATATCGATGATGGAAGCTTCGTCTTCATGTTCGAGAGCAAGGTTTTCAGTTGTGAGAAACTTGGTACTTTTGAGCGTACCTGCTGCAGAAAAATTCCAAAAGGCGTTTGGGAGTTCCCTCATTATTTTCAGTTGTCGTAAGAGAAGAAGTATAACATGGATTCCACTCTGCTGAGCAGATGCCACTTGCAGGTATCTAAATAGGATCCTGGTGGTACATCCAAGAAGTACACCTTCAACTTTAGTTGCTGTTGAGGTTTGAAGGTTGTTGTTAGCACCATTGGCTGATGGTGATTGATGGATCGAAGTGATCCAAGATGCTTGGGTTCCCAATAGGGAGCAGACGGCAGTCATTGTTCTCGAGACGGCGATGGGCTGGCTTAATCTTCACCCAGGCAAACTTGAGTCTGTCGTTTTCGATGTGTTTTCGGACGAAGAAGAAGCAATGTATCGAGCCAATGTTCACGATCTCGCGCAGGAGGCTGGGTTGCAGCTACTGGTCCCATTGCAACCGTCGATGAGGATCACCGAGCTCAAACCTTGAGCGTGGGGCCAAAAAGTGGATTGAGGAGGTACATGTAGATTCTGTTTTGATTTGTGCCAGAGCAGGATCGTCGTAAAGGACGGCGAAATGGTTACCTGATCCGTCAATCTTGATGACTTCGCCACTTTCTACCCACCATGTGGTTTCTGACTGATTGATGGGCAAGATACTGTGCACTGCTACTGTGGATGTCCAAGTGTGACAATCCTGCGAAAACGGGGTGTCGCGGAGAATGATCCATCAATTCGGGCAGAAAAAGACCCATGACTGCATACAAATTGAAATCTACTATATGATTCACCTGCATCCGAGCATGTTTCGCTGAAAACGACATCCAGCTTCTTGTGAGACGAAAGAATCTGTCGCATCTAAACTAAATGTCACTCCAAAACACATCAACTACCTACCGCCACCTGGCACAAGATTAGAAAAGACCGGAATCCTGCATAGAACAAAAGAACACTGCTCCATCCTACAAGAGTTCCTAGTACTGACTGGTGGACTCTGATCTAAAGAGTGAAAGGACTCGCCTGGACACGTGCGAAGTTGTCCAGCTTTGACGAACAATGTCATACTTATATCATGATAAAATATTGAGTATGATATTCCGATACAGCGCTTCTTCTTCAGAAATTGTGTTGTTCTCTGGACGATGTCTTGATACAAATTCAGAACCCGGGTTTGTACTCATGTCACATTGACTAGCTCTCACATCATAGTGGAAATGTTGGGGTCATCTGTCCCTATCCCTGTGTTCGTTTGTATTCCTGAATGAATCTAATCTGGGATTGATCTCACAATTAGTTCAAAGGAGTCGAAGAACATGACAAGCATTATCCAGCTCAACAATATGGGTCAAGATGGAGCACCTGGTCAAGACGCTTCCACCAAGCAAGTCGGTGATGGATGGGGTGAATTCAGCTTCGTCAAGTGGATTGATGTCCACGACTTCGAAGAAACGTTCAAGCAGCAGGAAGAGGACGGATCTGACTTTTTCGAACTCTACGCATGGTCTCACTGTCCTTCCCTTGCTGAGGAGGAAGTCAAGAGTGCACGCACCGAGTTCAACGAAGATTGTCGCTCGAACCGAAACAGAAGATCCAGTGCGCTAACTAGGGATGTTGCTTCCCTCGTTTCCGAGTCGTCTGGCGAGTTAACAAATCAGAGCAGCTCCTCTGATAGAACCGATGGATACCACACTGAAGTGGAAAAGCACCCACGGCATCTTCGGCCTGCCTCTTCTGCTCGCTCTCCACACAGACGCCGGCGACACCACCGATCAAGCCACTCACCACGCCGCAGCCACCATGCCTCTTCGAAGAGCAGCGATGAAACTGATTCTTCTGGCAACAGTGGAGGCCACCGGTCTTCACACCGTCATCGTCATCGCTCAAGCAGTCACTCACCCCGTCGTCACCACCACCACCGACGTCACCACAGCAGAGACGAAGATGAATCGTCTTCTTCTCGTCATCATCATCGCCACCACCATAGCCAACGTAGCCACAAACACCATGGACACCATTCTCACCGTCGCTCCCATCAAGCACATTCCCGTGGACACCACCACAAGCATCATCATTGTCATCATGAGGATGATCACGTTGTTGTTGATGTGCTCAAGACACAGCAGCGACCGCTCGCTCGACGGTTCTCAATGCCTACTATTCTTAGACTCGGCACCTCTACGATGAATTCAAATTACTTCAATCGTCGACGCAGCATGTGAGCCCGAGTCTGCTGGATGATTGGGAATCTAGAACGTTGGCGGAATGCTCTAGCTACTTGTACATTTAAAGACTAGAGAGGCACAGAGAGATAACAACGTACGGCCTACATATACTGTAGCTTCTAGAGAGGGTACAAGTAGGTCTCATTACGGCTCATATCGTTACGCAGGCCATGCATCTCTCTCTCTCTCTTTCTCTCTAGTCCGGACAAGTACACTAGCGTTTCACAGATGTGAATGAGACACAGTTAGATGGTATCTACTAGCTGAGTTGTTATGATGCCTGCATAGCCCAGGTATGGCTGGCAGGCGACACATTTTGCCTTTCGACAAATCGATGGTCGTATGGATATTTGGACAAATTTCACGACCTATTTCGGAGAATTTTGATTGTGACCACCTTTTTGATACAATCGTCAGACTGAGACTGCGACCAGAACTCAATCCAAACTCACTACTCACTACTATTTTGCAATCGGTCATTCGGTGTGGCAATAAAGATCTCCCCACAATTCGATGCCATTCGAAACAAGTTAGCATCATGACCAGCACCATTACGAGAAATGAGACGCAGAAGGACGGAAGGGATTGTCTCAAGGCGAAAGCTAAGACTAAGACTAGCGGATGGGGCAACTTCGGATTCGACAAGGAGATTGAGGTAGTCCCTCACTCCCTCAAGGGAGACGAAGACATTGCTGATTTTTTCGAGGTCTATGCGTGGTCTCATTGCTCTCAGGAGTTGACCCAAACAACGACTGCCCGCTCCCAGTTTAAAGAGAGCCGTCGCTCGAGCCTCATCAAGAGATCTGACAGCGAGGGTCACACTCAGCAAGTCATTGATCGGCTTTCCAAGAGCAGCGAGGACTGCTTGCGGTCATCTTTGTCAAGATCACCAATCAGGTCATCTTCCAATCGATCCTTGTCCAAATCACCAATTCGGTCAAGTACTCGATCCTCCGCTTCCAAGTCGCCCAGTCGATCATCCGGGAGCAGTCGTCGCAGAGACTATGCGCTTTCCCGCGTTGAAAAAGAAACCGAGAAACGAGATCATTCCCATCATCGTCGGCGCCGTCACCGACGTGATGGCCATTCCCCACGTCGTCGTCGTCATAACAAGAGCCACTCGCCACATCGTAGAAGTGGCTCTCACTCGCCTACTCCACGGCCTTCCCGCTCCTTGAGGCACTTGTCGTCGGCGTCGCCTTCACGCAGCAGTTGTTCCGACGACGAAGGTGGCAGCCGTGATGATAACTTGGATCACCACCATCGCCGACACCATCGTCGTCATCGCAAACCCCATCGTCATGGTTCTTCTCACCATCGTCAAAGCAGCGACCGTTCTAGTGCTCACAATCACCGCAGCAGCAGAGCCCGCCACCATCGAGTTTCCTCCATGAATCTGGTCAAAATGGACCAGCAACCTATGATCATTGCGAGAAGAAAGTCCATGCCCATTCTCATGGTGGGAGAAGACTGGCATATTGAACATAGTGTTCGTCCCAACGCAAATCGCCGCGGCAGTATGTAGACAGTTTCAGTTTGCAAGAAGGAACCTGTGCAGTACACAGACTAGCTCTAGAGAGAGCACACCTCTAGTAGATCTATGAGAGAGTGTAATAACCTGAAGGGAGATGAGTAGACAGTCGGTTCCCTCTAGCTAGAAGACTAGGTTTCAGGAACCGTGTAGAGTCGAGTCTATTATATACTTTAGAGTACTGTATGGTCCTGCTAGTACTCGGAGTAGTAGCTGGAACTAGCGAAAGATGGATATGGTCACATGTCATAACAAACCATTTGGTCCAACGCACATAAACATGTATCAAGATCTTTTAGGACCAGAACTATCAATTGCCTGTACAGAATTGTGTGTCGTACCAGTCTTGAAATACGGAAAGCATCGATTAGATGTCGCAATGCTGTTTGCACTATCGAGAATCAGTACTTGACAGATAGGGATGGTGTCGCCAATTTCCTCTCATTGATACTTATGGACCAATATGCAAATACAGTTTCCCCGACTAGTTCTGATACCAGCGTCTCTTTGGAACGGAGGAGTGATCAGTTTTTCTGATAGTTATCCAATAGCACAGGACTAACATTTAGTGAAACACGGTTGTGACTAATCGTACATAGAGGATCGTGAATACCAGAGCATTCTAGAATATTATCAAACCTGCTTTGGTCATCTGTCTTCTTTCTGTCTTCATCAATTCCAGGCACAACCCGCTCTGGTAGGATAAGTCTTCCATCTCTCCAAGAAGAACACTAAAAAGGTAACAAACCAGAAGCACAATTTAGATACATATCTCCATGGCTACTACAACTTTAAGCATGAGAAGTGTAATGCCCACGAACGTTGGAAACAGCGATGACCGGGAGCAGCAAAAGGTGTGTGCCGACCGCAGTCCAGTCAAACCGGATCGCCCCGACGGGGCCACTTGGGGTGACTTTCGCTTCGCCCAGCGCCTCTCTGAAGTTACTCCGCGATATGATCTCAAGGAAGACAAGGACAAGGCTGACGATGACATGTTTTCACTCTTCGCCTGGTCCAATTCATCCAACGGGACGAGCAGTCTCAAGTCTCAGCGCAGCAAGTTTGAAGAGGACCAGCGTTTGAATCGTCAGAGTATCAGTAACAAGACGGAAGAAGTGGTCGCGCTCGTTGCGAAAACAGAGGAGGTCATTTCCAATGATGCTGAGGAGGAAGAGCGTCGTCGACTCTACCCTGATGAACATCGGCAACTCAGACGTGCCTCTATGGGAGGACCTAGCTCTGTTCGTGACTTGGGATTGGAGGAACAACATGAGCAGCAGCCTCGTCGTCGTCGAGCTCAACGTCGAAGCTCCATGCCATTGATGCCTACCTATCATCAGGAACCTGAGCCCCGCACTAGTCGCAGAGTACGAAGAACAAGCATGAGTAACAAGAGCATCAGTGGTAGTGCCGCCGAGCGTGCTGAACAAGAACCAGAGAGCCGCAGCGGAGGACGCATGAAACGCAGAAGCAGCATGCCCAAGATATCCTACAGTTCCAGCTCTGGTTACGACACGGCGACAACTGCAGAGTCTTCTGTTCCTCCCACCCGTCGCGAACCGGAACGTCAACGCTCTGAAAGGAGACGTTACAGTCGCAGCCACAGCCCGGGAGCAATCCTCGACGACGAAACGGTAGTGGCTTCTAATGAGACTCAGCAGCGCCCACGCAGAGCCTGCAGACGTCACAGTAGCTCTGGGGGGTCGTCGAATCAACTCCACAACAACAGCAGCAGCAAAAGCTTGGGCGGCGACCGTCGTGGACCTGAACGTCAGCGCAGCAGCAGGAGCCGCAGCCCACCAGATCAACAAGACTATGGTTACGAACGAGCAGAACCAGACTCAGCACGCCTCGAACGCCAGCGTTCCGGGAGATCACGCCGCAGCGGCCGCAGTCGTAGTCCGGAGGAGCAAGACTACGGACATGAAGACGCGGTGCCAGACTCTGCTCGCCTGGAACGCCAACGCTCTGGACGACGCTCTGGACGTCAGAGCAGCAGTCGCAATAACATGGCGGATACATCTGATTATGGTTACGAAACTGCCGTACCCGACTCTGCCGCACGCCACCGAAGTCGCAAAGCCAGACGTCGTAGTTCCATGGACAACTACTCCTTGGCGCAAGCCACGACAGACGACGAGGAAGATGGGCATGATGCCCTGCGCGCTTCTCGAAAAGCCGAACGTCGCAAGAGGCGCAACTCAAGGGATGGTGATTTCTACAACGACACTTCCGAGGGACGACAGCGTTCTCGTCGTCGTCCCAGCAATGAAGATGATCAACCTGTTGCTACTTTTGACCAAGATGCTCCTGTACGCAGACGATCGGGACGCGCGAGTCGACGTGCGAGTATGTAAAGGCTGCAAGGAATTATAGAAACAGCAAAAGCCGTCAGACACGTTGGAAAAAACGAGGGAACAGAAGTGGTAGGAGATACATGTATAATGATCTAGAAAATGGTCAACGTTAAAAGAGCTGCTATCATGAGCGAGCGCATGCGAACGCGTACGTTCGAGCTGTACGCTGAAGACTGTTCAACATGAAAGAAACGTCTCAAGACATTCTACAGAGAAGTCAGCCCCATCTCTTTCATTGAGGAAACAGCGCGAGGAGAGAAGCAGGCACGAGTTGCAGGTTCGACAGAATGTTCACACCGTTGGCCGGCTGTAGGCAGACGTAACCGACTTGCTTGGTTACACAGACTGATTGTGTCTTATATAGACTATTGTGTCTGGGAGATCAGGCCCAGAATATTCTAGTCGCATTGTTTGACGATCCAAGCAATTTTCGTTCCTCAACGCTTGACCAGCCGGTGGTTGAGTACTGTACCAACTTAGTTCGGGAGGCGAAGCAATTCTAGTATGCTTGTTGAACCTAGTCGCCCTAGTAGTTACCACTTGTCTCTTCAGGGACACCCGCCCAGTTAAGAAACAGGATACAGCACTTTTGCTGTTGCGACTTTCTTGCAATTGCTTCTTGTTTCCAGAGCCAGTCAACTCGCATATGCCATGACAGTCTGACCCCTTTAGCAGGAGGAGGAGAGAGTCCAAACAATCCTTCCATATCAGGGAAACTGTAATTCAGAATGTGCAACAGTCGTGTCTCTTGGCTGGACTAGTCTACCTTAGAAGTTCAGTCTGTCAGACAACTGAAACTGGTTGACTGTACAGTACGTACAAGATCACTTTTCCTATACTGGGTCTAGTCTTCCACGACTCGGCGTGAACCAGGGAACTAACATCACGGGTCGTCCGAATACCAAATATTACAACAGCTAGAAAAAAGACACTAGTCTAACGTGAATTATCCAGTCGGCTCGCGCCTTCTCACTACAAAACGACTGTTGTGGACCAGCGTTATACGACAAACTGGCCAAATTGGTATGGACAGTGCAAATCAGACACTTCGCCCTTGCAAGGCGCGAGAATATGTTCGTCACGAACAGGTTCGGACTGGTGGAGCTCTCATATTTTTCTTCTGCAAAGATAGGGTCATCACCTCCAACCAATGATGGCCGTAATGCAAGAACGAGAAATCGGTAGCCGAACGGTAAGATCTGTTGTGTTAACGAAACGAAGAGTGAGCTTTCAACCCGAAGTTTCAGTGGTGGAAACACCACCAGATCCCGAGGGTCGAAAAGCCTTTTGGTACCAGCCAGCAGATTTCGCTTCCTTTAAGGAAGAGAGACTGGACACAGTGAGAGCTCTGAAGTATGCACACGGCGATCTTTCATGTTTGGACCCCTCAATATACTGCCTGCGAGGACTGGAGCAGAAGATCTTTACAACGTTGGGGCGAGAGCAACGATCTCAGCAGCTCGCCATAATCCGTGCAGTTCTGCGGGCACAACAGAAGCAAAGAAAAAGTGGAGTGAAGGATCCCGAAACAATCAAATCTCTATCCATGGTGTTTTCAAAGCTGTCGCGAGATCGAGCAGTCGAAATGGCGGAGCTAGATGCCCGAGCGTGTCACCAGCAACGCCGCGTACAACAGGCGCGACACCGAAAGAGACGATCACTGGTCGATCAGCCCGTACCCAAGCGACGGCAGGTGGCGTCGAAGCCTGCATCAGTACCCTCTGGCTATCCCCCATATGATCCACATGCTCGAGGAGAGGAAACGACAAGACGGGAAAGGAGGTCGAGTACAGGCTGGTAGAGAGACTGAAACTAAAACTACTATCAGGAAATAGGTGATACTCACATCAACGTTCTTCGCGTTGAACCATCTGGATCTACTGGTAGCCTGCGCTCGTGATTATTTCTTTGTATCATTGAGCGGTGTACTGACCTTACACTCGTTCTACCGCAACCCGCAAGATGCCGGAAGAAGAGGTTGAGTCCACTGCGGTGCAGGCATCCCAATAGCACTAGAAATTCCGCCCCGGTTAGTTCAGACATAAAAGTCGGAATGGGTCAGAATTTCAAAGCAGCCTGGCTACATTTTCGCTGGGTTTGTATTTGATTCTCTGCGACACGGATGTTAGTATCGTATGTGTTGTAACGCTCAGAGCCAGGTGTAGATTGAAATCTTGATGATCTCGTAGACATGTGTTCGGACACGCACAAGGACTAACGTGTCATTTCCACTGCTTTCAGGCACTCCATTCAGCTCTTCGTGTGTTTTGATTTATGAACCTGCGGAACTTTCCATCGAATACTGCTCTGTACGTTTTCTGGGCGTCTCGCTGATCTTTGTGCAATTTTCTGCATACCAACTGTATACCATGACACGCTACCCAACAGTAACAGTGCCAGCAGAGCAGCTCTTGCGCAAGAAGCTTGGCCTCGAGGTATCCTCGCCCGTGTACTTCTCCCCTCGTGCCCTTGGGGCTCAACAATGGCGTTGGGAGCTGCTTCTTTGCCTCATCCCGAAAGCTGATGCTGGAGAAACTGGGAGCAACCCTTTGTTCCAGTCGGTGCTTGCAAAACAGTGGGAGACGCGCCATGTTGGGAGGAGCATTGATCATCGCAGCAACTATAAGCCTGTGAGGATAGATATGGGTACGAGCGGATTCTCTTCAACGTGATTCTCGGGCACTCGGTCATACTCGTCAATGCCAATAAAGAGAGCCAACTCGTTGTTCCCCTTCGCAGCGCGTGATAAAATTTGAAAGCAACAGTCAGGTTCAGATCGGCAGCATTGAAGGTTCCAAGGAACTTGCCCGTTCCTCGTGCGTGCTCTCGTGAATGCATCTCCGGATCGGCCTGCTAGACAGCCCCGTGTAGGTTGATGTCACTAGAGCATCTCATAATTGTCACCCTATTTGTCAGTACTGGCAGCCCTCACGCCTCGAAATCTGGGACTTTGACGGTCAAGTGGTAACCCACGCTGAGCGCCCTACAAGACCGGCACTGTTGGATGTTGGTTACCCATTCGACGTTATCAAACCACTCGGAGCTATTTGAGCTCAAACTGGACAAATTGTTCGTAGATTCAGACGTCGTGATGGGAAAAAAACGAAGGAGTTATAATTGACGCCCACGTGATTGCATTTGTTCGGCCGACAACTAACTTGTGAGAGCATCAAAGAGGCTTACGCAGGCAGTTTCCAAGTGGAACTAAATTATTTGATCGATTCAAAAATTAATTATTTAGCTACATGTATGCATACAATGAATACGATGTTTCGTGGTTGTATCGGTGGCTGAGATGCGTTGCGCCTCGATAATTTTTGCACGTACCGGCATGCATTTCGGGACTGTCAACTGTGAAACCGGCAAGAAACGGTGAATGCTAGCCACGACACGGCGAAAGAACTAGCGACGAGCGCGCACGTACTGTACAAGGAATGGGTGGTCACATGTCTGGCGAGTTCACATAATTGTTTGTCGCGTCGTCAACCACCATCCATCAAACCGCTAGCTTACCAAATGATGATCATGACGCTACAAGAGCAACAGGACATTTGCAGCCCCACACCAAACACACAACAACAGCGTGTAGTTATGCCCCGACGAGGTGTAGTTATGCCCCGACGAGTAAGCTTTCAACAGCAGGTTTCAGTGGTGCAGGCCTCACCATTGGAGCGTCGACGAAAAGCATCTTGGTACCAGCCAGAAGATTTTGTGTCCTTCAACAGAGAGAGTGTGGAAACCGTGAGAGCTCTTCACTTCGTCCAAGGTGATCTTTCATGTCTGGACCCCTCGATATACTGTCTACGCGGGCTGGAACCAAAGATCTTTTCGGCCGTTGGGCGACAGCGACGATCACAAAAGCTGGCCATCCTTCGTGCTGTTCTGTGTGTACAACAGGAACAACGAGAAACTGGAGTGAAGGACCCTGAAACCATCAAATCTCTCTGCACGATGCTATCCAAGCTTTCGCGAGATCGAGCTGTTGAAATGGCGGAGCTGGATGCCAAGGCTTGTCAGCAGCAACACCGTTGTCAACAAGAGGAGAGCAGGAGCGGCAAGCGACGATCGCTAGACGTTGAAATCACAGCCAAGCGACGACGCTTTGATCCCGTGGTTTCTTTGTGCCGAGCAGCTCCATAGAGGACTAGAGAAGACGAGAACCACGATTGTTCGAGTCTTGAAACAGCCGCTCCGCTTTAAAGCTAAACTAGTATCCCTAATACGTCGATACGAAACCCGTATCCTCACGTCGCGTCGCCTGTATCACTACCATCTATTTGAAGGAACGTAGCTTGCTGCCTCTGTCACATGCTACGCACCGACACGCCTGATAAAACAACGTTATTGTAGCGAAACACACGTCATTCTGGAAGGGGGAACGCTAGCCACATCTCCGCATAGACCATGCTTGCGTATAGCGGGTGTCCCTAGTCCTGTATGATGCACCCCGCATGCAGTTCACAACCTGATATGCTCTGTCCTTGTCCAATTTCACCTCGAAGGCGAAGATTGTCAATCCATGGAAGCGTATTCATATCGCTCTTGTCTGTTTGCTGATTCTTACAAGTAAAACGTGTCGAAAGTGTGTTGCATTCTCGGTCTTGCCGTGCAGCAATCCCAGGGCGGGCTGCTGCTACAACGAGGAGCAGAAATCTCCACGCGATCGTGACTGCCATGAGAAACATCATTTGGGTCGATCACGTGCCCTGATTCAGAATTGTCGCCAGTTAGCATCAAGAAGGTTGAAGACAAGGCAATAGGAGATGATCGCCGTCATGCATTCGTGGAGCAGCGGAATCTTCCACTATAGGATCTGGTCGTGCACGCTTGATGGTGCTAGGAAAATGAAAGGTACTGAAAAATTGGAGGGATTCTTTGTTGATCCTGTACAAAATGCACCTAGTACAGTAATGGCCCGGGGCAAAGCGGAGAAACACATTGGGGTGGCATCGACGCCTGTACACTGCATCAGGCAACTCTACAGCTACAACCTCAACAACCGGCACCACTTAGCTATGCATTTGGTTCAAGCGACATTGATCTGGAAGCTGGTGTTGTGTTGGAGCGCCCAGGTTTTGGTTGCTAGCACAGTTGAAGACACGCAAAACAGACAGCTTTTGTTTGGATGCACCCCCGGCATATGGTAAGACTTCAACTCTTGGAAGGAGAGTACAAGTGGAAGGGTATTTTGTCAGTAGATGCTCTAGAGCATAGGATGCTGTTATGCTAAATACTCGTTTTCGAGAGTGTTTTGGGATCGGCCTTTCCAAAGGGACAGCTGACGGCCGTAGTGTGCACTGTTTAGGATCATATTGGAGAAGAAAGTACTGCCGCAAACGTCGACAACGCAAGGATGTCTTAGAAGCCACGTAATACGTGGCTTCTTTGGTTGGCTTAGTGAGCAACGTTTCAGCTTTGCAATGCCAACATTGTAAGTAAAGAGACGCGGCAGCCACGTAACGACGCGGCTGCCATATGCTAACAGCTCGCTCGGAACATCGTGTCGTGAAAGCTTCTTAGGCCCACCCAGGACAGTCGCAGCTTCGTTGAATGCCACTTCATTGCAACGTTTGAGAAGGCATTGTTACCCGATACACCCCGAGAAGATCACACGTCGACGTTAAGGATTTCCAAGGCTATTCTCGGTCAGATTGAGATACTCAAGATGTCGCAGAAGTCACCCGTCTGATTGCTTATATGCACAAAGGCACACCCGTGAACAAAAGGAGTTTGCTGATATGCAATACTCGGCTTGCGTTTGCGAACCCAATACGTAGCGGCATTATACCTAACTCAGGTTAAGATGTCCTCTTCGTAGTAATATCGTAATAGAATGCGGCTTGACTTTACGAGATCAAAGTGTCGCAGAAGTCGCTGTTCTCAAGGTTTGTTGGTCGAGCCTTGTGAGCTGTGCCTCTGCCAAACAGCTTAGAACCGCAATCGCACTGTTCAACTCGGCACTCGAGACACAATGAGCCATCTCGGATCAACATGCCATGTCGTGACAGTCTCGTATCTTGTCCAGCGTCGCAGCTTTGCCACCAGATGGAATAGCACTCGTGTGTACGTACCAATACCGAAAGTGCCCTGAGGCGACAACAATCCCTATGCATCTTCAAATGCTGGACCACTCGGTCGCTAGTCCAAGGTCGACCTGCAAGCTGTTCTGCATGAGCAACCTTGTGTTTGCACCCAACTGTGACATCAACATTCGGGCAAAAATGAAAATGTCGTCGTCATGTCGCAGGAGTCTCTTACCGCACTTGTTATGGCTTCCATCGCGGTTACACAGTATCAAGGAGACTGTAGTTCCAGTTTGATACCAGCTATGGCAAGTCGCAGTTTCTCCTTGTGGAGCAAAAGGAGACACAAGATGACTTTATCACTGTTTTTCGTGGATGGCATAAACTTAAGCCCTCAAGGTTGCTGGCAATACAGCAAGTGCAACTACAGTTGTGTCGGTTCGGATTGGCCGCATAGCATTGTGTGCATCACTAGAGTATTTTGTGTGAGGCCTACCGATACAACTGAGGCGCACAACTTCAACAAAACTGAGATTTATTGCTGGCCATGATGCGATACTGTACTGGCCAAAACTGTGAACGAAAGGATGTCATGTGGAAGTCACATTTCGCACAGTTACTTGTGGAGTGCATTGAGCTACGACACGCCTATATATGTAGTCTCGGGACTATGAGGGTTGAGAGTGCATCCTTGCTTGTGTCGTGAGGTCATTCGTGGGGTAGCTCCGTTTAGAGCACCCTTCACTGAAACTAAAGCCCTATCTGGGATGGCCCTAACTGAAAAAGACATTTTGACGAATGTCGGTGCTCTTGGCTGCACATGTTTGCAACAATAAGAAGGGCGACACAAGTAAGACCTCGGCTCTCTCTGGGAGAGAGTAGGCTTAGGGCTTCGTCCCAAGAAGAATAGTGGAGATTGATGTGTGTTCTATCTGCCATCAGGTATGATAGTCTAGCTGAAAGAAGTTCTTACCGCAAGACGTAGGCCCATGTTGCAATGTAAAAGTGCGTTGCTATTTGGCGCAACAGTAGAACTACCTATAGCACAAGGGTAGTTATACCGTCCTCATCATCTTTTCTCGTCTCTAAAACACAGTCAAGGTCTCACCTTCGACTACATCCTCTGTTTGAATTTCAATCAATATCGGTCGGCTCGGCGTGAGTCCAGCCACTTCAGATGCCATCATGCGACCAAACTCGTCCTTACTGAACTTGGCTCCATTCACTTGTACCAGTACAAAGACAATATCCTTGTAGCCCGACTTGATTTGCCGAATCTCTGATTTATCAAACTTTAAAACACCACTGGAGGATCCCTTTTGTTGAAGTCTCTTCACAATCTCTTCCATACTCTCCTCCTCACTTCCAGCCGTCTTGGCGTTGAGAGTGGTTTCATAGACAGACTCTGCTGAACTTGCCTCTGAGGTTAGTCTTCCTCTTCGTTGAAAGGTAAACAGTACATTCTGTTCTGCATTGATTCGCGGAGGATAGGACTCCTCCTCCTGCTCCTTAAGTGGCTTTGCCTTTGCACCACCACAGCTTCCTAATCCTCGTTCTGATCGACGTCGATGAAAGTCATCCGTCATGAGACTCATATCATCCACATGATGATCATTTGTTGTTGTAATTACCAAATTATTCATGGATTCTGAATCAGCACTTTCATCCACCAAGTGATTAATTTCAGCCAAAATATCATCATTGGACCTTCTTGTATCTTGAGCCGGTGATCTCCATGGTGATTCAGCGGTTGCTGGTGTTTCGGGTTCATTGTTGTTATTACTATTGTTCTTCTTGAATAGAAAGCTTCCTCGCTTCTTCCTTCGACCACCACCGCCGCCTCCACTTTCTTGAGGAATTCTAGCTGCAGCAGCTGCAATCGCAGCGTCCTCTGCTGATGGTTGGGATGATCGAAAGAGAGACTTTTTATTTTTACTCTTGGAAGAAGAAACTGTGGGGGCGTGCGGGGGTGAGAATATACATACATATGTACAAGCTGCGCTAGTTCCAAGAAAGTATCTCTCCTTACCTCTCTCAGGACCCAGTTGCGTAAATGTGTTCGTAATTTTCTGTGTTAACGATGGTCTCCGTCTTTGCATTGATGCCCTTCGTCTTGCTGGCTCTCTACCACCAGAGGATTCATTATGTTTACCTGACCCCAACATTGGAATATTTGATCGATCTGATTACAGCAAGGCGTAATAGCAACACAAGAATAGACTCCGGCTACTAAGCAAATAGGGGCGAAGCGAGAATGCTACTAAGCAAAGAAAGCGCAATGCAACCAACAAACGCTCCCAACGATGGCGACGCACTACTCCAGTTTACGCCCAATCGTCCTTGTGGGCAGAAAACGTGAACCAGATAATGACTCTTATAATAACTATTCGTTAGATATAATCCGTCTAATTGTCATTGCGACCTTTCTATCCCTTAAAAAACCTTGTTGGGCGCCTAATCTAGTGAATTTTCGGTACAAGGTGGTTGGGAAGTGTTGTCCGTTCACAGGAAACCCTCTTTTTCATGTTTCACGAGTGTCAAAGGCTTGGAATCAGTGAATCATGACGGAGTTCTTCCGTCCATAACATCTATCTGGGTTTTTATTTTGCGTTAGGAGAGATTCCCTCTTGGGAGAACGCACTGTCTGCTGGAAACTTGCTGGAAGCAGTCTTTTGTCTAATTATCCATGGAATACCGTCCAATATGTCCAGAATGACTTTCGCCATCATCTGTCAAAAACGGAGGTACGAATACAAAAATGGACTTAAGGATAAATTCAGACAATGTCTTCCTTTCTGTAAAGTACGAATAAATGGTGTCAATGACCTCCCAGGACGGCACCCTCACCGTACCTTTTGACACTCTGTGACTTGTGTTTGCCAACGAAGACTCCAATCCTGAGTCTGAGAGAAGGATTATTGTATGCAGTCTTAGTACCTACCA
Source organism: Herpochondria borealis (assembly GCA_032274145.1). Classification (NCBI taxonomy): domain Eukaryota; phylum Rhodophyta; class Florideophyceae; order Ceramiales; family Ceramiaceae; genus Herpochondria; species Herpochondria borealis. The sequence goes on along the minus strand of JAVCKV010005975.1, from coordinate 7,833 downwards.
CCAGAGCTAACCAGTCATACATGTGCATTCTGTGCGACTATCCTACGACATACCGAGAGGACATTCAGAATCGTGTCTGGGCCTGTACATGTCATAGTACAGTGTTGTGAAAATGCCCAACGCCAGCGGGGACATTCTCTTGATACTTTTTCTCTTCCAAGAATCGCACACATTCTCTCATAATTTAATTCCTCAGAATTTGCATTGCTCCTTTTTCAACAACCCGCTCACAAAAACAACAACAAATAACAAAAAATGATGACTGACACTGTAAGCCCAGCACCAAGCCACATTATGAACCTCCCCATTGGTGACAAGAAGGATCTTGAAGATGCATGGGCTATGCTCCCTACTCTCTTTCGTATCATGGATATGGATGAATCTGGCAGTTTGGATTACAGTGAATTGCTCAACTTTTTGCGTCGCTTTACCGCTGCACGAAAAATTGAGGTGAATCCACAAAAGTGCATCATGATGGTTCAAAAGGTACGTTGATAATAGTGCATTGTCTTCTTCTTTTGTTGGGTGGGTCGGGCTCTCGTCGCGCGTTGACAAGCGAACAACTTCGGTGCATCCGTCTTGTGAATAGTGCTAGTCTGGAAACTCAGCGTGTAACTTCCATCTCTCAAAACTCACACACATATTTGTTACTTCTTTTCTTTCAGGTTGACGAGAATGACGATCGCGTATTGGACTTGGATGAATTCGTCATGTTTATGAGTGAATTTTCGAAAGAGGCCAAGGTCTCCATCTTTGAATTGACCTACTTCATGATGACAGTCATGGGTGAAAAGGTTGCCAATCCACCAAAGAGCATGTGCCCACAGAGACGTGCTTCTCAAAAAAGTCTCTTTGAACGATTCATGGGAACACTGCAAGAAGAAGAGATAGAGAGACCAGAGGCGGCATCGGGACAACGACTCAAGATTTGGTAACGAGAACACACAAGATTGGTTCGAACGTTGACACGAATGACGCAAGAAGAAGCATATCAGATGCAAGGAACAGCACCATAGCGCTCTGTACGCATTATCTACACGGGAAATATAAAAACAAAGAATAGAAACATCAAAAGTTACAAGCTAAACTGCATAGATCGCGGCAATGAGAGGAACACAGAAAGTAAGTCGTGGCAACATAAGATCCTTGGCTGATCTCAACATTCTAAGCTGGAGTATCGATCATCACCGTGCTGTGAGTTGCAGCTGCAAAGTGCAGCTCAATGATCTGTTTCAGGTTACTATCCTTCTACATCATAAAACGAGTAATGCAGAGAAACAGGGGATATATAGAGAGAGACCCTTCAAGAAGACCTAGCTGGGTTCGTACGCACTACTCCGAAACTTTCCAGTCGCCTCTAATGGCGAGGAGCTATTCACCTCTTGCTCGCTCGAAACTTGTGTGGTCGTGTTCTTCTCTGGCCACTCGTCGCGTAATCGCAAACTACGACGCGTGCAACCGCCAAGCGGTTCTGACTCCGAACTTGTGTCGATTCTAAATGACATTCATTGCAAAAACACTTATCCGCACAGTCTGAAAGACCAGTGGCATGACAATTTGAAACGAGATTCTTTGACTGTAACCCATCAGAAAGTGTCCGAATTCAATTCCAGAACTTGGATTAGAATGACTGGCATCCGTTCCTCTCATTTTTCAACTGACAGGGTTGCACACTTTTCTATGAGAATGCCATCTGGTCGAGCTCGCTTTACGAACTTGTCGTTGGGCGTGACATGACAACGCTTGCTGACAACCTGGATCATATGATCCATGGCTAACTGCAGGTAGTGCTGCATGCGTCCACAGCTAGTATGATAAGATTTTTGTGGCACCGAAGCAACGACCAGGACTGGCACTTCAGTGCTTAGTACTGCTGTAACCTGAATCGATGGGTCTTCCTCACGAGGCAAAGCGACACATCATGGCCCATAGTCAAGCCAGGTTGATGCTAAATGCAGCTTATCTATAAAACCGTCCCTTCGCGCCTGTTCGTTCCGCCGTCGAATTGAACCCCGCTGTAGAGCTAGTGCACCATCGAGAAGGGTAGCAAAGAGAATTGCAGGCTCGTCGTGCAGCAAATGAGAACGCGTCACTTCTTTCGAAATCTCATATTTCAAGAATAACTAGAACTTATCGAACAACTACACAACTACCCTGCAATACCACGAACATGGCCAGCAAGAACACAGTGCTCCTCTTTCAGAAGAAGAAAGCAGCCCTCCTACTTCTATTGCTGCTATTATTACCTGGAAATGACGGTACAGGTGCACTACTGTTTCCGGCCAAGCAGGCATGGACAGCCTACAAGACGTCACTCTCGCGGTACCCTCTCATTACAAAATCAGCGACAGCTGCTGTCATTGCGGGTATGTCTGATTCCGTGACACAAAAACGAGTCAGTGATCCGGAATGCGATAGCAGCAACAACACAAGTACGACAGAAGCAGCAGCAACTCGCCAATATCATCATGATTGGGATCGTTCTAGTCAAGTGATGACGACTGGATTCTTATACAGTGGTCCCGTCGCACATTTCAAGTTTGCACTGCAAGCGAAGATTGTCAACCAAGAACGTCGTCTTGCGGTACGCCTTGCTTGTAACACTGCCCTGGACATGATTGTGTTTTCGCCCATCGTTTTGTGCGGATACTTTTGTATGAGAACATTGTTGGAAACAGGCGTCAGCACGCCACTGGCGTCTTTATCGATCAGGATTCACTGGAAACTACATAACAAGTGGCGCAAGGCCGTCATAAATGCTTGGAGATTCTGGCCCTTCGTGAATCTCTTTAACTACAGCTTGGTGCCACTGGAGTATCGAGTCCTGTACAACAATCTTGTAGCGCTTGTTTGGACAGGATATTTGACGTACATCAACTCGTCATCGTCATCCTCACAGAAGAAGGAGCGCTAAATGGCACCGGTGGCAGCAATTGTTACAAAATACGATTGGCAGAAGCCTCTTAACAACTGCAAAACACCTACTAAGACCTCCTTAGAAACTTCAAAATACATGCTCTCTAGGGAAGCTTGTTGGAAGAAAGAGGTACAAATACTTGTGGCAGCCTGCAACACTCGGAGGATCTGGCGTACTGTGCAACTACTGTGTTTGGATCCAGTGTGTTAGCTAGGCAACAAATTTGAGAGTCCTACTAGGAATCTCGTCTGCATCGTAGAGAATGCGGCTAAATACTAAGATCGAAGGTAGTCCCCTTCTCAAATGAATCCAACCAATCAGCAAACTCAAGCAAGTCTTCATCTTCTCCTTAATAATGTCGAATGGCGCGGCTAACTCTCTTGGCATGTCTCGGTGTGAATGGGAAAAAAAGTCTCGCAGTTCCCTTGGCCATGTTTCGTACTCAAAGTCGCGCCACATCCTCCAAATCGGATGGGTTCCAATAACCTCCTTTTTCGGCTCTGAGCCAATAGGCAGTCGCTTTCCTAGTTGAACAACATCCACCCGCACAAGTCCCATCCCATCTTGAGGCGCGCAGTCTTCTTGTGAACTCCTCTCCTCTGGTTGACGTGCTGGTATAGGGGCTGAATGCTGCTGCGAACGACGGCGAGAGCAACACTTTAAAGTCTAAAGCGTGCATATCAATCTCAACCTCACTCCACAATGGAAGTCTACAGCGGCCACAACTTTCATTTCGACATCAATATAGTCGAGGAGGACATCACTGTGATATGCCAAGTATGTCAGGTACGCAAACGCGGGGCGCCAGTATTGCATCGGACGCAAACACGGCAACAACCTGGCTATGCTAGCATATGCTTGCGAAGAAGATTTGAAGGCAAACACAATGTTGATGATACAGCGCGCTTGTCAGCTAAAAGCCACAGAGATCCTCACGCTTCGCGACTCCCTACCAGAGTGAGCTTAGTATCCACACGTCAGATAAACATCCGATTCTTCGTTATAAGAAGCCGTCAATCTCATTCTCGGTAGCTACTGCAAGTACAACAAGTGCTGCTGCCGATGATGCTACTGTAGGGCAAGTATCCTGTCTAAACTAGTGCGACCCGTTGCCCCACATATTCCTATGTATATGTAGTGACTAAAAGGTGCTGTCATCGTCTTGAGTGAAATACGAGAGTGCACTTTTCAACATTATATTCTCTGCACCTTAGTTGCGTGCGCGTGGCTGTTTTCTAGAAGACAGCAGGGTACTGTTGTGGTCCTGTAGGGACGGCATTCACCGAGTTGAGTCCATTCTGGCGAGGTACCAGTGCTTCCACATTGCGCTCGTAAATCTCTCCATAATTCCCCACAGCATTTATGGCATTCACAAACATGTTGCGCAAGAGAGCTCCGAACAAATCCACACGTGGCATGAGACTCGCTGCAGCTTGTGTAATGCCCTCTTCTTCAGCATAGAACGTAGCAAAAACAATCCAACGCACAAAGTTTGTCCATTGAGGATCGTCTTCTCGTGTCACTAGCGCCAAGGGCTCCTTGGAATGACGTCTTGATCCCACTTCGTATTCTCCCAAATACCCCGAGAGACGTACTGCGCCTTCGGCAATATCGTGCGATCCACCAGCAATCGCATTGCACCGACCACTTGCCAATCCCTCCAACACTTCGGTACCCGATGGTTGAGGAACAATGATGGATTCGGGAAAGAGTCGACGGGCCTGCGCAATGGTGGTGGTACCATCATTGACACAAATTTGCAATCCTTGGCAGGCAGCAGCGGCTGTTTCGATCGAATCTGCACACGAGCCAAAGGGGGGAACACCTCCAAACGAGAGACCGTCGTAAAAGTCTACAGGCGAAAAAGAAAACCCAACACCCGTCGTGGGCTCGGCGCGATCACGTTGTTGCGTAAAGGTAGTGATGCGCGACAAGACATCCACTTGACCCGTCGCAAGCGCCACAAAGCGATCTGTCGCTGGAAGAACTGTGTAGACCACATGACGGTCGACACCATCAAATAGCGCGGCCGACAACGCACGACACATATCAACATCGAGCCCTGACCATGTGCGATCAGTTTTGTTGAAGTCTCCGAAACTGGAACGAATCGTAATACCACATTTCACGTGACCGCGCCTTTGGATACGAACAATGGTGCCGTCAACCACAGGGCTCTTACCAACTGTCAAGAGAGAGCCAAAAGGGAATGAATAGATGAGCCCTGAGGTACCCGAATTGATTGTGTTCAAGTCGGATCGGGGAACGAGAACTTGTAGATGACGCTCATACATTTCTCCATAATTACCGACATCTCGAATGGCTCGTTGATACATTGCCCTATAGTCCGCTCCAAAATAGGTCGTTTCGCTGAATCGCTCGGGGTTCGACTTGGAGATTCCCTGTTCGTCGGCAGCAATAAGAGCCTCAACGACCCAAAAGACAAAGTCACTCCAATGGGCATCTCCTTCTCGTGTCACTACAGCCAGGGGTTCCTTGGAGTACTGTGTCGAACCAACTTCGTAATCACCCGTGTATCCTGCTTGCCGCAAGGCAGGTGCTGCAATTCCTGTCTGCTCTTCGGCAATGGCGTTGCAATTCCCCTCAATGAGGTTCCGGTAGAGTTCCGCTTGGGATGCGACAGGAAAGACATTGCTGTTGGGAAAGATCCCTCTTACAATGGGAACGTGCGTCGTACCTTGTTTGAAGCAAATGATCAACTCGGAACATTCTCCCAACACATCTCTCCGATCGGCACACGCTCCATAAGGGGGTACGCCTCCAAAGCCCAACCCATTGTAGAGGTACGGAGACGAAAATTCGAACCCCGCTCCTACGGTTGGTTCATTGACATCTCGTTCCATGGTGTGAGTGGTGACGCGTGCCAGCACGTCCGCAGTCTTGTCTGACAAGAGCCTCCAACGATCACTTCCAGAAGCAATGGGGACAAACTCCACATGACTCTGAGATTGCCCGAAAATGGCAGCTGCAATAGCCCGACACAAGTCAGCATCGAACCCTACCATAATGTTGTCATCATTCAAGACAGAAAATCCTGATTGTTTGCCCTGAACACCGCAGTTCAGGTAGCCACGTTCGACAATGGCATCTAGTGTGGGGCTACCCAGTTGAGCCTGCGATGCGATTGGGACAGAAGTGGGGAACGAGTCAACCTTGCCTCCTGTGCCGTCTACCACTCCTGATACTCCTTCTTGAAGAGCCTTTGCGGGGCACTCACGAACTTCCACAAGGGCCAGGGAACCCAGGATGACTCCGGCAATCCCAAGGGCAACCCCAATTATGGAGAGCGAGGTGATGATGCCACTTCCTTCACACATAACGCAACTGATTTATAAGTACAGTAGTTGTCGGCAGCAAAAGGGGGAAAGTGTCACCAATCTGGTTGAGGAAGAACATACGTTGAAGTTCAAATATTCATAGTGTCGCGTTACAGAATCATATAACCGGGGAGTTATGTCATATTTGTGTCATAAGCTCGTACGAACCTACGCCGTTTACATAATAGTCATATCCTTGCGTGTCTGTCGATCCGGTTTTGCCGCTTATTGACATGCTGCAAGTGATAATAAATACATGTATGGGATTAAAGATTGGACAAGACCCCAAGTACGCCCAGCTATAAATTCCATTTGCATAAGATACATGTATACCCGGAGACCGATATGTTTAAAATATCAAAATGTCTACGACAAATGAGTGTTCAGGACTGGGAAGACAGCGCCAGGTTGGAGCAAGGTTGGAGTTCCCTTTGTTAGCTCTGTACTGGAGTATTTCATAAAAGCCATACGAGCCGCGACACAGCCGAAGAATAGGTGGCATACAAGAGCGTCGGGCAATAATGTTAGTCATTTGCAAGGTCGTGGTTTCCTTGACAGATGGATCGGCGCTTGGGAAACCGAGGAGAAGGCAGCCAGAAGGCCATGCTACGATCGTAGGCTTCCGTCTGCTCTTTTTCTAGCTTGACCTGCCAATAGAAAGTAGTAGGCGACTACGAGTTGCTTTTCTTGTGCGTGATGTAAGGTCGCGCGAACTACACTACTAACACGACCTCCTTTGTTGGACATGTATCTCAAATAATAATCGCAACATTATCTTGAGCTGTCACATCTGAAGCTCCCTCGCTGTAAGAAGTTCGACTGCAAAGGTCTACCATCTAGATTATTCCACCAATCGAAACACCCGCGCTGGTGGGCAAGGCAACAAGGTTGGTTATAACGTTATAACGCACTATGACCGGAACATTTCAAGTTAGCTCATTCAATTTTTAAGGCAGTACCCTCCGACAGTACGTAGTGTCTACTGTGCACATTTTTACTGCTGCCACAGTCTTGCCTATTTTTATGTGTATGATCCTCTTCCTCAAGGTATGATGGTTGTGAGCGGTGTCTCCAGCTTCTTTTTAGATCTATTCAACGCTTGGAGCATCTCCATGTGTTAGAACTTTATCACTACCAGAGAGGAGAGGCATCCGTGTCTTCATTACCAGTCTTTCCCTACCTGGTACGGTACGGGTGTCCCCTTTTCGCAGCCGTTGAGAGGCGCGCAATTTTTGAAAATGCCAAAACGTGACGTATCACGTTCTTTGTCTTAAAGTTTCCCTCCAAAAAATTTTAGTTGGAGAACCTCCTCATGTCCAAAACGTCGCAGTGTCGTCACGAAACTCTTGTTGGCGCCAAAAATATGATGCCAACCGCGCCTCTTCTGTAGGTTCATTGTGTTGAGACCACCATGAGCAAGCAAGGACCTTACCCTCCCACTGATGCCATTTCCGTCAAGGTCGTTTCGAAGATGGTGTGGTAGTCATTGGGTCACTTGGTATAGCGTTGGAAATGGGCACCTTTGTTGTCTTGGACAGAATTCTCGGAAGGAATTTATATTCTGTTGGTCGCATTCTT
>JAVCKV010005864.1:0-26803 GCA_032274145.1 Herpochondria borealis | reverse complement strand
ATGCGACCGTCAAATGGATGGAGGAACGGAAACGGTAGGGGTACGCTACTGTACTATGATACGGATATATACACACATGGCGTTTGTCCCTCACTTCCTCGCAAGTGCGACTGACTTCATGATGTGAGAGAGGTGGAGGTGCGAGAAAACCTGAAAATTCGCAACAGAGGTACAAAGATCCAAAAGATCGCAGCAGAGGTGCAAATAAGATCGCAGTGGAGGTGCGAGAAAACCTGAGAAGATCAGCGTAGAGATACACAGGGGTTGCTGCCCACTGGTCAACCGTAACAATAAACAACAGCTGAAGAACCAAGAACATAACGTGAGGTGTATCTCCTCTGGTCAACATGACTTACTCGGTTAACACCTTTGGTCTATGAATACGTATATATCAACAGAAGAAGTTTTCGTTCCGTTTGAAGTTCCATGTTTTGAGTTTCCCAGCTACTCACCCGCACAGACGTGCTATGCAAATTCATAGTTAATCTGTTAGTCCATCTTGTTGCCTCCTTCGTCGGGCGCACAGCTCGAGCTCGCTATTACCGAGGCATCTAGGAGGTGAAGATCCTCTTCCGCTAGTAAACTCATCATCATGTTTGCGTTGAACAAGAACAAACTCGCCCTTGTATTCCCCTTCTTGATATGCAAATCTTCTACTACTACATTCGTCGTGCTTCCGTTGAGCAACTTGCTCGACTTGCATTGAGACTCGTCACGCTGGCATTGTTGAGATTCGTAAAATGCTGCTGGAGTTGCTTTTGTGGAGACTCGTGTGTCGTCCAGCTTTCATGAAAGACCCAAATCTTGCTACCGCGAAAGGCGTCCTGTGCGTCCGCGTGTGTGCACCACACCATCACTTACTGACGGAGGTGGTTGGTTGCCAAATTCATTTTCGATTCCGACGAGTCGAGTCAATGATATTGAGGCTTGATCGTTCGTCGTAGAATGACCCCAGTAGCAACGGATTTGGCGCGTTCCTGCTCTTGATTGTGGATCCTGCCGCAAGTTTCGGGAGTCAAAAGAACATGGGCATACTATGGAGACGCACATGCCGCCATAGAATACGCCATCACAATGCAGTTATAGTGTTGGGCTGTTGCTGTCGGACCCAAGCATCAAATAGCCATCCAGGAGAGCTACAAATTTGAGTTGCTTTGTTCTTGCGGGGCCAAAGCTCGTGGTACTAGTAAAAGAAGGACACTGCTGGAGCTACCACGAACCACCACAAGACTGTGTACTGACTGTGGGATTCGGAGGAGCACATGAAAGAGAGCGCAGGAGACTCCAAAGGAATAGAAGGTTTCACCCCAATAGGAATCACCATCCATTTTCCACAATAAGTAAATGCCCCCAATTCGTGTCCCCATAAAGCCAATGCTGGCAATGAACATATTATCCACCAAACTCGGACCAAAGCGATGGCGGTCAATGAGAACTTGAAATTTAGCAAAGGCTGCAAAGAAGTTGCTTGGCAACTACTCGCAGCGCAAAGATAGATGCCATCGTGATTCTTGACCAGACGAAGGATGGCTGGTCAAACTGCGAACCGCTTCGGCCGCGCAGAGGAACCGAAAGGTTGGACCGTTGAGGTCGACGCCTCCCATAACACCGAGAATAGCTTTTCCTAGGACGGATGCAACGCCAGAAAGGATATGGACCAACAGCACGCGCGCGTCACGCGGTTGCTGGCAAAGTGGCAATCGGCTCCCACTTTTTGGCGTAGGGGGGATCACTTCACCAAACATACCAAACAATGTCAGACGGTCTCGCCGTAGGGTGGACCACATACTGCGATGTGGTAGACGAGGTGTGGTATGTTGGATTGGTCCACATCATCGGAGGCTTTACAGCCGACTGTTTTGTTCAAGATGGAGATGACCAGGAGGAGTGGCAAGATTCCTCGGTATGGCGCCTGGTGGAACGGAAAGCTCTCGACGAGGAGGTTCCACATCGAGATCGACGTTGGCTTGATGGTCTCGGTCATGATGAAACTGCGCGCAGATGTTATTTTTACATGTACGTGGCAGAGACCTCCAATTATCGATCTTACGGCTTGACGTCCAAGATTAAATCTTGGCACTCGCGCATTCCTCTACTGGGTTGGTCTTCTGCGCACCCAATCTTGCTATGATCTTGTCATACTGACAAGCTGTTCCGGAATGTTCCACGCAGATGCGACAGAAAGGAGACAAAAATGAGACAGACTCGACTCTTTTGATGTAATTAGCACAACGTCTACAATCGAACGTAGATAATGTCTTCTGCGTACAATAGAACGTAGATAATGTCTTCTGCGTTAGTAGAGTCCAATGCCATCTGCGTTTGTTCGTATCATTTCTTGTTATATCCCTTTCTTTTGAATGTGAGCATGGACAAAGTAGTTTGGCGGTATTGGAGGAGAGCAGCATGTTGGAGCACACAATAATCCATGTAACACTGTTGCAGGGATGGCCACTAGCGTGATAATACTTTATTGTGGTGTCCAAGGCACTTCGAATTACCACCACTTTCATTGCGTCGTTCTTATGAAACAATTTGTTGCAGTGCTTCCAAGTGGCTTTGGTGTATCTCCGAAGAGCCTTCATATACTGGATCATACGGGTCTATCATATTCTTTAAAGGCTTACCTGGCTGTTCGTAAATGAGTGTTCCCGAGTTCAACAATGCTTCAGAAACCTGTACAAGTGTTCGTGGCATCCATTATTCTGGACTGCGTAAAACACCTTTAAAGGTCCGCAGGTATCAACCACCTGCGCATATGTCCCAACACAGCCACCAAGCCGACCTCCAACAAAGAATCCAACTCCAACTCCTGCGAAGAACCCGACAAATCCACCTGCCAAGAACCCAACTCCCATGCCGACCAAGAACCCAACACCTGTCCCATCTCGTCAACCAACTGCTAGACCATCTCGAACTCCTCGACCAAGTAGGGCGCCCGCTCCCTACCCTTCGAAGACGCCACCCAAGGCACCAATGAGAGCTCCGAGGACCCCATCGCCTACGAGAAAACCTACTCCTGGACCAACATTAAATCCAACCAGGAACCCAACCCCTTTCCCGTCTTGTCAACCAACTGCTATACCATCTCGCCAACCCACCCCAAGTAAGCGGTCCACCAAATTCCCTTCGAAGACGCCAACGAAGAAACCATCAAGAACGGACCGCCCCACCAAGGCTCCAATCGTACAACCAACAAAGGCACCACGAACCAAGCGACCAACAAAGGCACCGAGACCGCAAGGAAAGGGAGGAGGTGGCCCGGTGAGTGATGAGGGAGGTGATTCATCTGAGGAAGACTCCAACCCAGAAATCAGCGATCCTTGGGTTACCGAGGGAAAGGAGTCCACGCCTCGCCCTGCTCCAGCTACTGGATCTCCGGTTACGGAGGCTCCAGCTGCTGGAGTTCTTATTGGCCTACTAGAGACGGATGCTCCAGTTACTCGATCTCCGGCTACGGGAGCTCCAGCTGCTGGAGTTCTTATTGGCCTAGAGACGGATGCTCCAGTTACTGGATCTCCGGTTACAGAAGCTCCAGCTGCTGGAGTTCTTATTGGCCTAGAGACAGGTTCTCCAGTTACTGGATCTCCGGTTACGGAAGCTCCAGCTGCTGCAGATCTTGTTGGCTTAGAGACGGATGTTCAAGGTACTGGATCTCCGGTTACGAAAGCTCCGGCTACTGGAGCGTCTATTGGCCCAGAGACGGATGCTCCAGTCGGGGCTCCAGCGGATACTCTTGCGACTGTCACTCTGGCTCCAGCTTCTGTGTCCCCCGTCGAGCAGTCACCAGCTTCGGAAGCTCCAGTTACCGGAGCTCCTGTTGACGCAGTTATTGGAGCGCCGGTGAATTTTCTGGCTCCTGTTTCGGTCACGTTGGTGGACACACCTGGCAATTTCAGCCACTGTCGACGGAGACAACAATGGTGGCGGAGGCCCTCTTGAAGATATCAGAGGTGTTGTTGCTGAGGAGCCCGTGCCTCCTTCAGCCGAGGGTTGTTGAGACCACGATCGGAGCTTCAGGTAAACCCTCGTGGTGGCAAAATGTTTCTTCCAATTTTACAGGAATAAAGCTAAAAACGTGTGAAAATCGCAACGGAGTCCCTCCCGCCACTGGAAGCGGTTGTTCCGTGAACCCCAAGACTTGCTTCTTTAGCAACTAATCTTGTGAGAATGAGAATTGGTCGTTGTTTAGCACTCCCGCTACTCGTTGCTTTTGCAGAAGCGCCAAGTGGGAATGTGGAGACTTCAACTGCCCTGCTTCAGAGACTGGCCCGTACTGTACGTCTGAGGAGGAGATCAAGATGGCCTTTCTCATGTTAGGAGTCAGGAAATGAGTTCAGAACAGAACATTGCATGTGAAAAATGAAGGAAACAAAAAGACAGAGTGCACGTACCATATTACGCGATCAGAAAGGACAAGCACAAGAAAAAGAATACGTAAATACTTAGCATTTGAAACGAAAACCCAATGAAGCAGCCGTCACATCGTACGTAGTGCACATGGTGCACATGACTGTTCCATCGTCGGATCACACTGTGGGAGCGCTCGTTTTGGTCGTCAGAGGTCGTGGCCATCACATTACCGGAACACGCTTCGCGGTTCAGGTCGGCAATCCCTTTGAAAACGAGTCCCGAGTCTTACAATCTCTTGGTGTTGCTGAAGTTGATTGTTGAGTTGATGGCAATAATAGTATGGCCAGTTAGCCGGTGAAATCGGACGCTGACCAATGTCCTGGTAAAGTTCTACACAGGTCTACAGTTGCCATAGTCACCCACGCTATTACTGCGAAGCAAATTATTTACCAAAGGGTACGCGTCCGGTGCGCACAAAATGTCTTCTTATTCCAAACTTCAACTCGCTGTACATGATGTAGGGACCATGCTTGGGAATTGGAGTCATTCGATGTGCCTTTCGTGACTAATAAGATGTCCTTGAGCTACTAAACGCTGTAGGGACCATGTTTGAGGGTAGTAACTCTGATATGCCATGATTTAACTTCCATTTTTGCACGATTTCGCCCCTTGTATCTTCCCAGGTTGCCCACAATATTGAACCCAACATCTATCCCTTATTACCATCATCATGTTGAGATCCACTCTTGTACTCCTTCTGTGCCTGCTCGGCCTTTGCAATACTGCACTTGCCGCTGGAGAAAACTGCACCGTTGTATATTTGAACCTGGATATTGATATTGATACACCAGAGGGCTACACTTCTTCGTGTACCTCGAACGAAACGGCTGCTCTGGGGGTAATGCTCTCCCGCATTGTGAACAAGCGTTTCATGAAGTATGGCAACGAAACACCGGATGTGGTTTCAAGTATTGACATTAATGGCATATGCCACTCCGCTCCTTCGTCCAACAGGAGGGACTTGAGCTTAATTTGGCGCACATACAACGGCGGTCCATTTTGTCGATTTTGTAGTTTTGGTACGTAACAGTCGAGCAGAAGTCGAGGTAAACCTTGTCACCCACTTATGTCGATGCTTTCAACTAACCACCTCTCTTTTTCAAATTTCCTCAGATAATGCCGATCTTGTCGCAGCTCCTAAGAAGAGGGGTACTAAGAATCGAATGCTGCGTGGGAAGAAGAAACAGCTTACCGTCGCTGAGAAGGTGGCGAAATTGCAGCAAAAACTGGAACGCCAATTGTCTCGCGTGTTGACCCGCAAGATCAATCACAATGAAGCGTCGTGCCTGAAGGGATCTGGAGGCGAAGTGGTAGTCGACATTACACCCATGACGGAGGCGCCCAACATTACTTGTATCGCGGACTAGGGCAAGATATTCTCGCTCCCGCTCTCTTCATATGTACCCTTTGCTGTCTGCATGGTACAGCATTAGAGTTCACAGTCAGTAGATACTGGAATCTTATAGACTCTTTTGTTTCATAGGTGTGGGTCGTCCTGGTTCTTCGTGTCGTCGCCCAAGCAACGTAGCTGTGAGTAACTCCTTCGATCGGAACAGTGCTCCTTCATGCTGTAATCTCTTGCACATAATTTATAACATACGATGGATTGACGGTTTGCTCAAAGAATGGAATATGTCTTCGTTGTCATATACGTACCTATTAATTACCACAACAACTTTCTCACATTTCTGTCTTGTGTCATGGTTCCTTATTCCTTTTCGATTTAACACTACTGCCGTATGGCACCGCTAGAACCAAAGTACTGTGAAAGTGTATCTGGTGGTGCGCAGTTTGCGTGCGTGGACAGTGTTCCAAGTCCATCGTCTGTCGCCTGCACTTGCGACGCCCGTAGGTAAGATCTGCCACTTGCAGAAAGACTAAACTGTCCAACACAATCAATCAACGTCCTGCCATTTGGTTTGAATTTGGTCCAGAGAATCAATCAATAATCAATGTGTTCTTGTCACTAAGTTGCTGGGTGCATGGCGCAAAATCTATGACCAACCAGAGTAATTTTCCATCAATTTATTTATCTGTATTCATAGTGACCTTAGTCACACAGTTTATAAACCTCCTTGAGTTGTCTCCTTGGCTGCTTCAAAGCTGCTGATTGGGTGCTAATCTGTTTTCGACCTTTTGACGACACCAACATTGAATAGTGCTCTGATGCCGCTTCCTCTCGGTTCTATGGATGGCGAATGACATGTTACTATCAGGAACGTGCTGATGATCCATTGTGCATTTGTACTCGGGACCGTAAACAACTTGTTCGCATTGGCGCAAGTCTTTCTCCCCCATTAGAATGTTCCAGCACTTCCAGTTACCACCCAACTTTGAGTATCGAATTCGACATTTGTCGCACGCAGCTTGACCGAGAGAATATTGGAGGGAAGTAGATTCTCCCAGGGCTACACTCATCCCTCCTTCCACGGTTTCCTGAGAACATTTGACGCATTTCACTGGGTACCCATTTCTCATGGTAGTATCGTAAGTTGGGACATCGCGAAGATTCTCGATAACAGCCAGTGGATCCATCGAGCATAACATTGCGAGACTATCGTACAAGGTCGTGTCGCGGTTCTTATTTGCCTCATCAGGTCCTTTTCGAATAGACTTTAGGTCGATGAAGAACCACTTCGGTGCCTTCTCGGAAACTAAACCCAGCCAGCGCTTATCAAGAACCACTGGCTTCAGGTTTGCACATGACCAGTAACAAGTCTCGCGCTCTCCTGAGTTGAACCATGACTTCAGGCAATAGTATCGTCCTATGAGCTTGTCTTCTTGTAGAACCCAGCCATCGACTTGGACTTGTCCAACATCGCGATGGCTCCAAATATAGCAAAAGGAATCTCCGCAAAGGATAACGTTACCTGGGCCAGGCGATCCATTTCGGAAGTCATAGTTGAACAAGGTTGTAGCGAATGGTTCGGGGCACTCTTCCGCGTTCCCATCGTTGTCAAAGTACCAGATTCCACCGCACACGGCATTCGCTGAAGAATACGTTTCCGTTGTTTGGCCAATGAAGACTCGTTGGGGGTTCCGAGAGTCGATAACCGCCCAAAATGAGTCGAGCCTATACTCGCCATCAAGACCGTCGAGGACAACGTGCGGACAGATGCCTCTTTCCTCCCCATGAGTTTCACGACAACGCTTGCTGATGGCATTTGTCGGGATTTTTTTCTTGACGAGGAACGCACGAACGAGCGAAGAGGCGTTGTCCGGTATGTGCGCGTGGTTGCTCAACCACTTCAATGGTGTTGTCATCTTGGGAAAGACAATTCGTGGCTTTAGCTTTCGGTACTGATTGCACCAAAGCTTGAAAAAGGCATCATAGGGCTTATCTTCAATTTTACTCTCCCATGTAAATGTTTCAGCTGAGCCCTTCTTGTAGGCCACATCAATCTGGCGTTCATTCGATGGATTCGGCGCGACGACGCCGTCTTGTTCCTGGGGAGAAGAAGCAGAAGACGACATGGTACATTTTCTTTTGTGGAGCCGTAAGGTTTTTGGCGGTACGTGTACGTGTGCATGAAAGCCCGAGCATGTCATCCCCGCCCGTTATTAATCCAATAACACTGGCTCACTGGTTCAGTTCAGAGACACTGGTGGAAGAAAGTATTCTCTAGAGCTAGTCTACTGCACACTAACCTTTTAGTACAGCTTGTTTCAATCGCAAAGTATGCCATATCATGCTAGCGCCACTTCATAATGAACGATGTATGTTACTGCAAGGTAGACGGCACATGGACTGGTTAGTCAGCTACAGTACTACTAAAACGGCTACTCTAGGGAAACTAGCCCCCTAGTCAGGTACACGTTGAGTCATTTTCACTCTCACAGACAGTGGACGGCAATGCAGCAAGCGAGGACTAGGCTACCGGGGCAACCAAATGGAGACGAGGCTACAGCTTTGATAGTGCGACGTCCCGTCGATGGGATCGCGATTGATCGTTTTCTCCATGAGAGCTATTGTCCGTAATCTCCATTTTGCACCCTATCTAGAATACCACAGAGTCAATTACATTCTCATTCGATGTTAGCACCAGCGATCTTGGAACAAGAAGCAGGCGTACGTGAAGTCCATTATAGCCCGTTTACTCAATGTGGGGGTGAGAGTCCGTGGTGCGATAGAGTAAGCGATCAGTTCTGAGTGCTGCTTACGCCAATCCCCCAGGAATATCATTTACCAGCTACAGGTACACACAATAACCTGCTATCTGGTGCATTGTAGGCCGGCGATTTAGATGAAAAAGACGTCCGCGACAGGGGAATCATGGATACCCACCAGTGACTATTGTGACCCTTTCACAAGTCCCATTTGCAAGTGACCAAGGTAGCTAAGGAGTGTGCAGTCTGAGGATACTAGACGAACTCTTGCTGTCGTAGTCCTGCCACTCCCAATATTACCGCTGAAGTACTATCGATCGACTCCCGATCGACAAACAATGCAAGTGCGGTGTAAATGATGGTAGATGTAAAAATGCTAGGAGTCGCAAAAAGGACTGAGAGACTTCCATTGATACCAAGTGTAGATCACTACGTGTCCCGTTGAGAGCAAATAGCTCCTCGCCGCATTTATCTAAAAGATAGCATGTGCAGATTATAACCAGACAGCCACCGCTACTTCCTAACGAGGAACACCAGCTAAACGTGTACCTGGTAGCTATTAGGCATCTTCATATCCCGAGTATCTGCTTGGGAGCCCTGAGAGGAAACTCCAACCATTCTACAGCTAAGACCAATAATTAAGTAACGGATGCCTCAGTGGCAGTGGAGGAATTAGTCGCGAGTTATAAATAAGTATTTACGCGAGAGCAAGAGTGGAACTACGCAAAAGTCAGATTGCTCCCACTATAAGTAAGCCTCTAAAAGGTGGAGTCATTTGTGATTTGATATTTTGTACCAAATTGTGATAGATAGGACATGAAATGCGTCGTGATTCCTATTGGACAACAAACTGGCGAAATATGGTCATATGTTTCACTTTTTGAAGCGTCATATGCACGTTGAGGTTGAATCCATAATGTCCAAGAGTTTATCAACATTTATGTCAGGGGTGGGCGGAATTATCCTCCGAAATCAGCATTTTAATATAAGCTTACTTCATGACTGAATACCATGAATGATCAAATCCAGGGACATAACATGAGCTTGAAAGACCCGAACATCACGTTTATTCACTATCCAATAGAGTTTTTGCATAGCCCCACACAATCATCCTCACAGAATTTGTCAAAGGAGCGTTTTTCTTCTAGAACGGCACAAGAGTACACCATGGAGGATATGCATCAATCATCAACGAGGAGTGAGCTGCTCAAATCCTGGGCGGAAATCTCTCAACTTCGGGATGAGAAAGAGGTTGTTGTTCAGCAGAACATGGATCTAGTTTGTGAACTTGATGCGTCGAGGAAGCGCGAAGAAGAACTAAAACGGCGGCTGGCGCGTTACGAAGGAGACGGTGAAAACGAACAATCTGGGCTCCGAGGGTTCCTCAACAGATCGTCGTCGCAAAGCAGGGGACCTCGCGACATCCGAAGAAGGCAGTCATCAGGATCGGTTAGTGTGTGCTCCGCCAAATCATCCGGCACAAACGCCACTTCTAGCATTTCAATCGCTTCCAGTCCCGCAAAACTAATAGGAGCAAAGATTGAAATGTCTGGTATGTCGGCACCACCTCCTCGTCCTGGAGGATTGAGAAAGGAGTCGAGTCGCAGGATGTCATGGGGCAACAACAAACAAGCCTCTATTGCCGAGGCTGAGAACGAAAGACTCGTGGAGGATTTTGCAATGCAGATAGAGACATTGGAGAGAGAGAATCAAGAAATAATTGCGGCGTTGGAACTGAAGGTCAACTGTCGCGATGCTGTCCTCCAGAGTATGGAACGCACCCAAAAAGCCGACTCGGATACCCTTCAGCGTCTACGCGAATCACTAAAGAAGCGAGATGGGCGATCACAGAGAAGAGAGGCTGAACTAATCGATCAGATCAATTTGTTGAAGTCAAAATTGAAAGAAAAGCGCCAGCAAGTAGCAGAACTGAGAAGCAAACTGGAGACCAACAAAGCGTACGTGGAAGCTCTCACATCCAAAGTTGAGCGGATTGTCTCCTCCCACAGATCGGGGAAGCCGGGACGGGCTCCGTCCGCTCCTCCTCCTCGGAGGAAGAACTCACGCGCCACGGCCGGATAAGTAAAACAAGGTAACAACGCAATTCGCCCAAGTTTTGATTCATAGTTCTTCGAAGTATACACTCCGAGTAGATCGCACTCTTTGAAAGCTGCAAACGCATAGGTTCAAAGGTAGGAATGTCTGGCAGAGCAAAGTTCTGATTCGGAATCCTATGATTGCTCATCGCGCATCACAGTCGACATAATAACGGATAGCCCGCATGACGTTCCATCACTCATCACAGTGCAGCAGTTCTGACAAGTCGCGCGCTGGTCGTCGCGTGCAATTTCAAATTTGTAAATACAGGATCAGCAACGGTACTGTACGGGGATACAAGATCTTTTTGGAGGCACTGTGGCACAGAACAAAAATGAGGGACTGCCACGAAGATCGAAGTGACACCTAGGACTCCAATTCTTCTTCTCTTGGTGTCGTTACACTCTAGTAGCATGATGATGGACAAGATTATCTTTGCCGGAGCCGTAGTGGTTGGTGGCATTGCCATCTGTATCGGTTTGCTTACCTCCAGTATCCCAGGAAACCTTGGACTCTATCCATGGATGGCTCGTCGAAATCCCATGCTGATTGGTTTCATGTCATCAATAACGAGTGGAGCTACACCTTTGACAAATGGGTCAGACGACGCTCGCTATGGTAGCCAACTCGGGTTACGAGGCGGCTCTGGCGCTTGCGAGATTGGGAGCATCCGTAACACTGGCGTGTGGGAGAGAGCAAAAGTGCAACGCGACAGCGGCAAGGATTCGAGCAGATGAGGGGTTCAAAGGAGGAGGCAAGATTGCGGCAATGTTGATTGATACGTCATCCTTGACGTCATTCAAGAAATTCTTCCTCCAGTTTGTAGAGACCAACGACTCCTTGGACACGTTGCACTTGAATGCAGGCATTGGAGCTAGCAGCGCCAGTTAGGATGGATCAGCTTGAACGACGTCAATGTCCTCTCTCCAACCTACAATGCTATGCGCCTCAATGGCTCGAGCAACCTAGCACTGATTTTGTTTGCCAAAGAGCTGGCACGTCGACTGGGACCCGACTCGACAGTCTGGGTCGTCCGGGATGTGTCGACTCTGGAATTTGGGATCGCAATGAACTCAATTATTTACCACCGGTGTTTGTGAGGTTTGCCTATTATTTAGGAAAGAATAACATACCGAGGGAGCATTGACGCTCTTGTATTTTGGAGTGGCGACGACGGATCAACTTGTTGAAAAGAATATTCGTGGAAAACTGTTTTCATCCTCAATCACAGGAAGTTGTCAATCCTTTGGCGTTGGACGCCTCTTCAGAAATGGGAATGGACGTTTAGTGACGAACTTGTAAAGGACTTAGTACGAACAGCATCTGTCCAGACAGAATAGTGAGTTGCATGAATGAGTACATGACGATTGCAGGAGTGGAGGAAACGTTATTGGAGGCTATGCAGTGAATAATCCCTAGTCCCCTGGTGCTTCCGATACGCCTACTACTATCATAGTTCCAAACAGGGATAGAACTGAAATCGAAAAGAGTTGCCACCGTTTTCACGCCTGAGCAAGAGTGCATTCGCAATGACACACGAACACACGCGCAGACATCAATACGTTCTTCAGGAGCGGCAAGCTATTTGTATCTCTATAGTGCAACGTCAAAGAGCGTGTAACGCACTCCCCCTTCACATATTTCAGTGTAACCTACAGATGAGTTCTTCACCCACATATATACACAAATAGAGATGAAGATATTCGTTTACTTTGAATTCTCAATATCCGGGACTGCTGCAGCTTCTGCCGCTTTTCTCTTTTGCATACACTTGACGACTCCACCATGATATACGGCGGAGATGAGTCCCAAACAAGCTCCACCCAGTTCAAAGGCCAACTCTTCCTGAAGACTCGACTGACCATTTTGAGTCTTTTCGCCCTCTTTGACGCCTGCAAGATTGACGGCCGAAATGATAATCAACACGAGCGAGTAGAGTACCATAACGGCGGATAGCACGTAGGTGACCTTGGCTGGAAAGACGCAGTGGAGAATTACCGTCGCGGGGAGGACGGCGTGGAGAGCATAAAAGAGATACCACACGACGGCATCCGAGTCGTTGTTTTGCACGACGGCCGCGTAAATGAATAGCGCAAAGAGGAGAATGCTGACCGTGTAGAATAGAATGGAGCGCCAGGTAAAGGTGCGCGCAGCAGGTCCGGGACTCGAGGAATCGACGCCCTCCTCTGCGTTTACAGCGACATCAGCAGCGGGGCTGCTCGGATCCTCACTGTTGGCAATCCAATCTGGTGTATTACTCGACATTGTGCGTTCAAAGAAGGGAGAAAGAAGCAAGGGCAGCGGAGCGAGGGGCTGTGGTGATCATTGTGAGGGGTCGCATTCGTTCCAAATCCTGATTCCCGTGCAGTGATGGAGGCAATTTTTCGTTTGTATGACAGTATAGTACAAGCATTTGTACCAGTGTACAGTAGGCGAAATTTCCCATGATTCGGCTGTCCATTTTCAATACGCAGTCCTGTAGGAAAAGCGTAAGAGTGTGTAAGGTACTGGTGTATAAGATGTAACTGCAGCTACTGTATGATTTGGATCTTGGATCCCCAACCAAGACCCAGGACTGAGCAAACCACTGAGCTCGGATGTTCAGCTATCAATACTTCAGTGGTCAAGCAGCTTTGGAGTTAGCTCCAAGCATTATGCGCTTGCCAAGATTGACTTGGAAGCTCTGTCCAGCAGGAAGAGAATATATGATTGGGAAAATAGAACTTGTTGTAAATTGCAGACTCGGAAGACTCATGTTGGAACATGTTTGGGTATGTGCCCATTGATTTTTCAGGTTATCAACACCCCATGCTCAAGCTCGCATTGTCGGTAATGGTTGTGCTACCTAATTGAATAGCACTGAAAACCCATTTTAATTTATGGTGGCCCAAGAACCCCAGAGGTATTGTCAGCGTCTCTCAGGTAGTTGTTGTCAGGAGAGTGCAAAATAATTTAGTCCATATCAGATGCTCTGAATACACAAGCAAAGGGCCTGGCACCTGCAAAATCACCATGATCCATTACCCCGCCTCTGCGTCTATCCACCCTCGTTCTACCACAAAAATCCTAACCCCTACATACATACACATTTTCACTCTTCCCCCTCACATTTATAATTTGAATGGAAGTACCATGCTCCCCTGCAGTTCTTTGACCCAATACAAGGGAAACCTGGGACAGGTACTTCTTGCAGCCATTTTAGCACCATTAGATGTTGCCAGATGTGTTTAACCTAGAAAAATATTTACACAGCAACAACATGCAATATGCCCAGGTTGGAAACTAGTGCCAATTGCAGACAGATCAGGTAGCCTGGGCCTGAGCTGTGGCCTTGTTGTGCTTCTTGAGAGAGTACCGCCTCCAGACAGCAAAGTCAGTTAGCACCAAGTACCATGATCCTGTGCTAGTACAAGAGACGACAATGACAATACAGTTTCAACCACAACTACTGACCATCACAGTAACTCTCCTGCTTTATATTACCTGTCTTGTGGTTTGTATGAAAGGGGTTGAATTCCTACCCTGAAGATCTTCTGGATATTACAGATTCAGATGGTGGAGATCTGAACTCTATCGCTTATGGTTTCAGTTGTCACTGAAGCTTTACAGCTACACCAAGACTAGAGGTGGTACGGGAAAAGGAGACACCCGCCTAGAGTGACTGAAGCCCAAGATTGGTATATTTGCAAACTTATACGCTGAGATTGCTGCAGTTGTCAGTAGGTTTGGCCTTGTTAGGAGTGGGAACACAGTTGTTGATCATGTGACCCGAGTTGACACACATTCCTGAGCACACAGACGCATGTGATGTGCTGCAGTACCCAATTGTATGCTTGATGATCGAGTTTGTGTCAAACTGAACCAGCCACACCAAAACTAGAATTCACCAACCACCGCCACCCCCATTTCGTTCAAGTACATTGCCTTCCTTGCACTCACTGCCAGCACTGCTGTTGAACAGTGCTTCACATGTTCCACAGGGTTTCAAGAAACTCCAAGAGGGAAGAAGACACATTTTGAAGTGAATGAACGACCTTCAGTGAAGGGCAGCTCTGACAATGTGACAAGATTGAGAATGGGATCATGGGTAAAAGAAGACACTAATAGGGGGTCAAGGTTAGTTATCATATAGATGAGCTGCTGTGTGTCTTGGGAGGCACCCATACTTATTGTTGCGCTCTCCACTACCATCACTGCAACCACAGCCACACTTGAATCAGTAAAACAGCACAAAGTTTCAGTGATATATATCTAGCTACTAGCTAGCATGAGACTTTCATTATACTGATGCTGAGCTGGGTTGCAATGATTTAGACCCGCACTAGCTAGAGTGGCCTCTGCACGCTACTAGGGCAATGGGAAGGTGGATGAGCATGCAAAAGTTGCAGATTTAGAACTGCCTGCCAACTGAGCTAAGCTATGTCAAGTCACCCTTTCGCTCCCAACACAGCTTCAGAGCAACACCACTCATACACACACACACAAATGCTTGCCACCCACACTACTCTCACATGCAAGCCCATTTAGAAGATACAGCCTGGGAAGTCCCTCTTTTTAGCATCTAGCTTTAGTCTACCAGGTACCGGCAGTGCGTTCGTACTGTGGCGAGTACACCAAAATGTCGTACCTACACATCTTCGCAAGCTTGGACAGATGGTACTCGTCTCAGTGGACGAGCGTCCTTTATAGTCGACGCTATAAATGCACTTTATGCCTACAATCGACTTATGACAGCCTTCAATGTCGTACATGTAGATAACAAAGGTTGAAGTTCGTGCATGGGGCGTAGCGTCGGATAACGACGACTCCACGGACATAGCAGCTACGTAATCGTGATAACAGTATTCCTAGCTACATGTACCAGGACACTCCTCCTAGAGCTACTAAGACACTTGCGTGTACAAAAATGGCGGATAAGAATTGGTCGAGTCATCGGATAGAGGCATGTGTCGTCAGAGCAGGGTGGCAGCTAACTAGGGCAGAATCGAAAATTCCTAATTACGGCCAGCCTACGGCATAAAGACACTATTTGGCGGTCCACTATAAACGATAAATGTGAGCAAAGGGGTGATAAAACATGCCTAACATTTTTCGTACTAACTCTGCGTAGAAAGGGTCACTGATGCCGAATGCGGGTCACTTGGATGTTCTGATCCGAGGTAGAAATACGGTATTGTCCAGTATCAATCAATATTTCCAGAGGCAATAACACCCCTAATACTACGAAAGAGTATAGCAAATAAATCAACCAGGCGTCGAAGAGGTCATTCCCAAACAAGCGCCCCCTGTACTCGTGGACTCACTCGCCCACTCTTCGCCAAGCCGATTACCCCCTTTCAGTTTCTATTGCGAGCTAGCTGTTTTGATTAGCAAAGCAAGCATCAGCGAGAAAGAAAGAGGGGCGATCGACTGACTCTTAGACCTCCAAGGTCTTCTGCCTTTCTTTGAGCTTCTCCATTCTAAAGTAGGTGGTCTAATATGACTTCCAAGATGATATCCAAGTGGAATGCCATGGCATCTGGTGCTGGACTGTCCCGTGAGGGCAGTGGGCATGGGGGAGACTATGGTGGTTCACTACTAGGAGAACATGCCCCCATGAATGACGGTGATCACGCGGGGGAACATGGTGGTGAGGGGGCTGATTCCCTGGGGTACAACAACATGCTGTTGCGCGCTGATGGAACAGTCATGACCAAAGAACACATTCGAGAGTTGAGAGAAAGACAGGGGTTTTGTCTAACCTGTGAATCTGAGCCGGTTAAGCTCTTTGCCATCAAAAAGTCGAAACTGAATCCACTGTGGAAGGGTAGAGAAGCCATCAATACGATTCATGTGGCTTATGATGGACACTGTCTTAGGTGTGATCCTCATCTGGATCCACATAGAGCATCGCGAGCACCAGAGAATGCTCGAAACAGCATGATTCCAGGGACTCTTCATACAATGATCCCAAATGGTCCTGGACCTGGACGTCGTCGAGCATCCGTTGGTGGCCCCATGGCGAGCCGTGGGGATAACTCCATGGCAATGGCTGCTGCAGCGGCAGCAGCTGCTGCTGGGTTCGGAGGTGACTTGGATAGTAGCGCAAAACGTGCCCCCAGCCCCCCACCACGCTCGACTTCTGCATCCGCCAATAACTCTCGATCATCTTGGAGCCCCGTACGACCCCCGCAACGAGCCATGAGCCCTCATCCCCCGAGTCGAGCTGCGAGTGGGACACTGACAGGAGCTAGTCTCTCAAGTTCTGCACGAGGACCTCACACAAGGTCTGATATTAAGCTCAGTTCTGGAAGCAGTGGGCGACTCACCCCACCCCGCATGGGTTCGGGCAAGGGCCTTCAAGGGTATGACTCTGGTGGTAGTACACGCAGTGCTAGTCGCCTCGGCGGTACTCCTCCTCAACGCACAATGGATGACTCGACTCTCTCACGAAGTGATCACTCCAAAGGAAGTGGCAGCGCACGACTTGCTGGCAAACCCAGGAGAGCCAACTCCAGTGATGGAATGTTGGAGAGTACCGACGAAGAAGGAGCGAAACAGTGGGGAGCCGATGGTGGGTCCAAGTGGGATGACTTTGCCAAGTTCCTAAATGCGCCTCCGGGGGGCAGGGTTGACAAGGATGCTGCGGTTGCCAATGCTGCGCAAGCCTTCAAGAGCCAGTTGGCGGGTGTTCTGGGAGACCGAAGAAAGACCTTGGAACGAAGTAGCTCCATTGATTCAGATGGGTTTCTAGAAGAGCCTGGCAAAGCTGGTGACAAGATTGACTCTACGGATCTTGGATTCAACAGCTCGTTCATGCACTTTAGCAACTCTGGTGCTAGTGGAGGTGGCAGCCTTAAGGCTGGCGAGAGCGCCGAGGACGGGGACATTATGAATTTTCTTGATTCCGATAAAAACAAGGCTGCTTCGGACGATGGCTTTGGCACCAGCGCCTTTCCTAGCGGCGAGGCCTTTCAGGAGAAAACCCTACGTAGGTCCAAGTCTGACGATGGCTTTCCCAGTGACACTGCCTCCATTGTGAGCGAAATGGAAGACACTACAGAAGGTCTCAAGTACGACGTTGAAGATTCTCCCATATCTCCTGCCAAGGGTCGAAGACGCTCCCCCGAGATGGACACCATGTCCATGCAATCAGTGGAAGAACACAACGCTGAATGGCAAGACGAAATGGCAGACGATATGGACCTAATCAAGGGAACGCTTTCATCTCTCGCCAGCAACGCAGGTGATCGGCTGACGGCCATTGAGAAGCAGGTTGATGCCCTTGTGCAGAACCAAACAGCACTCATGGAACAAACTGCCACCATTTTGAAACTTCTACAGGCCGGTACTGCTGTCTCAGCTCCTTCCCTAAAGGTAGCTCCACAGCAGGCTGCTGCTCCTGCGTCAGAGCCAGTCGATCAGACGACTACACCAGCGCAGAAGAAAGAGAATGGCTTTCAACCGGCCCGTGTTTTGCCAGGCCCCGCTTCTTTGGAAGGGCTCGCTGAACTCAGAGCATCCATACCTTCCGACGAAACCACGCCAGCGGCTGGTGAGGAAACTCAACAGAAGACTGGAAACTTGAAGTCTCCTCTAGTTGTTAAGACTGAAACTACCAAACCCGACGACGAAAAGGAAGACGGCAGTGAACTACTCATGATGAATCCTGTTCCAACCCCAGAAAAGGAAAAGAAGCGCTCCAGCAGTCGCAGCAGCAGCAGAAAGAAGCTACGGGACCTTGAGGGTGTCTTGCACCGTAGCAAACGCAGTAGCCGGGGGTTCTCGGAGTCTCCTCGGGCATCGGATGACGTGGTTGATTTGAGAGAATCTTTGGATGATAAACCATCTGGTGCTACCACCGACGAAGCACACAAGGTCGAAGGGTCCAATGTTGCTGAAGGAGAAGCCACCAACGAAGAAAACAATCTCGAAGTGACCAAGGTTGCTGAAGCAGAAACCACTGAGAAACCAACTGATTTCGAAATGTTCAACGCTGCCATGGCGGAAGCCACCGACTGTACAACGGATGACGAGGTTGAAGAAGCGGAAGACAAGACGACCCCCAGTGGAGTTGAGTTCCCAGCTGATGCTGAACCTGTCGTTGCCACAGTGGAGGAAACAGCACAGAACGGCAATGGAGCAACTCATGATGAGCTCAAGCCAGTTCAGAGCGTCGAATTTGCGCCTGAGATCGACTACGTTGATCAGTCTCGTCATATGGCGCTCAGAGTTCACAGCGAACTGACCAAGCCACCCTCCGACCCAAAGCTGGCTCTCGTTGAAAGTGGCTTAGTTCCAAGCACGAGCAGCAGCCACACTGAGCTGTCTGGTGACAGCCTTTTCTCAAAGGCAAACTCTGACCCCTTGATGGATGTCCACGAGGATCTCAGTGAAGAAAAAGAGACCCTATCAGCCATTAGTGGCCACAGTCAAGGTGAATCAATCAAGAGCGACGACTATCAGAGAGAAACAATGTCAGCACGGAGCTCTCACAGTAACACAGATTCCATCAACAGCGCCGGACTGCCCGCTCCCATTCCTTTGGCACAATGCGAGAGGCGCGAGAGTAAGCGCCACTCGAAGAGTGACAAGAAAGAAAAGAAGAAGGAGAAGAAGAAGGAGAAAAAAGAGAAGAGAAAAAGCAGTAAAATCCGACCTGCGGAGGAACAAACCGTCACGACAGGAGAAGCTGTGCCATCCTTCTCTGATTTTGGTAGAATTGAGGAGCACCAATGATTCATTTTAAAGAATATAATATAGAGCATATGTTACTAAAAAATACTTGGTTCGATGCTTCGACTGCAGCGATAGACGGTCTCTTATCACTGAATCTTGACGTAGTCAGGCGAAAGTTGAAATTAGTTTGAATTCTTCGACAAGTGCGATACTTTGCAAACAATCGTCTTCTTAACTAGTGCAACTATTCGTCCTCATGATACCAAACCTGCTAGGTGACACCCCGCTTCAGCAGTGATGTGAACCCAGGCCTCGATAGCGCCGTGTTGGTTCACCATGACGATGTTTCTTGTATCACCTCAGCTTTTGGAACCATACCGCCACATCGACAGATAACAGCGAAGAGATCCCTCCGGCAGATGGAAGGATACTGTTTTCCGGTGCAGCGGCGCCGGTTCCAGACGTCGGCTATACGCCTTCTGATCTCCACAGCTTTTGCCCCTCTTGTGCTCAAAGAGCAGAGGTTTAGTCACACCTGGTGGCGTCATTTCTTTCTATTTCGCAGGGCTCCTGGAGAACACACTTGCTTTCTCTAGTGTGGTGCTATTGTGGAAAAGGTGTGCTGAAGGTGGTTTGGCCGTCATTTCACCCTCAGCACTAAACAAGCTACGTTGGTCATGCATGCGTGCGATTCTTTTTCAACTCTTTCATACGAGGCCACTACTCGTACCGCCGTGCACGCTGGAAGGATATGAGTTGCTGCTCTGCTCCTAGGGCTTGCTACCTCAGCTATTGTAGTGTGTCTCGTGTCTGTGCTGCAAGGTCATTTACCTTGCGCCAGCTTTGCTTTTGCGTCAACAAAGATTCTTGCGATCGCACCCAACACAAGACCTGCTGATCTGGACGCGACACACTGGCGTCAGGGCTTGTTATGCAATGTTGCTCTGATTGAGGTCCTTTCGTGACATGCGGCGCTCTCTCAAGTCCTCTCTCTAATTTCTCTCGGGAGCTACTAGATCAGTTGGTGCAGAAAGAAGAAGCAAAAGGCCAGACAGCAAAGCTGCAAGAAGCTGATAAGCGAACGAAGCAAGCAAGAGTAAAGCTGCAGCAGTGAAAATGTCGTCGAGCATGCTCCATGACTCGACGGTGCTTAATGCCAACCACCTGAATGCCTGCCGCGATTTTCTATGGATCTGTCCTATTTTCCCGCACCTCCGCCGCGATCTTTTGGATCTTTTCGCACCTCTGCGGCGATCTTTTTGGATCTTTCGTAGTTTTCTCACACCTCTGCTGCTATGTTTGGGTCTTCCATAGGCCTTCTTCGCATCGCACCTCAGCGCAGCGACCGCTAACCAACATCATTGTCCTTTTGGTTGTGAAGCCAATTTTGGAATTTGAAATTTCAAACAGAAAGGAATATTTTTTCAGAAATGAACCGTTAAACTCGCGTTGAAGGCAACGACAGTAGCGAGTACACCAGTGCAGAGACCGTGGTAAACTACGATCACAAAACGAAAACATGACCATGGCGAAACGACGGACCAAATGGCTGTTGGAGCACCTCTTTGCGGCCATTCTTGTCTTCTCCATGACTACCATTTGGTGGTTTCCAAGTTGTCGCCTGCCTCTTGGAGATGAAAGCTCGAGCAGCATGAGCGCTCCACAACAACAATCATCAGCGGCGCGCAACAAACCCACGACTTTTCTAATGGGTATCTTCTCCATGCTCGAGGAGACCGAGTCTCGTCAACTTATGCGATCCACAATGCTTGGCCCTGATTTACCCGAATCGACAAAATCACGACTGTGTTCTCTGCAAGAGTACCTTGCTGCTCCAAATATGCAGTGTCAATTGATTTATACCTTTGTGATTGGTGGCAACCCCGATGCCGGCATGGCCTACCCAGAGAATCCCACGGAACTATTAGTGGAGAACTACCCCAATAATAATGCAACCAACACTGATGAATCCGATCTAGTATTCCTCAATATCCGCGAAAACATGAACCATGGCAAGACACCCTCGTGGTTTCACTACGCATCCACCTTGTTGGATCGCTATGGCATTGACTATGTTTCCAAACTTGATTTGGATACCCTCATTTCTCTACCCCAACTACTGGACTTTGTCAATACCGAACTACCTCCTCGTCTTCCCCTCCCCCGCGTCTTTGGTGGCCTCATGATGGACTTTGAAAACTGCGGCGGCAAATGGTTTCAGAGTCGATGCGATCCAGCAAACAGCAAAGCCTACATGTCGGGTCAATTCTACTTTTGTTCGCATGACATTGTTCAGTATCAATCCAAGTGGAGAACCAATTCAACATTCAAGAGTCGCAAACATGAAGACTTGAACTTTGGTATTCGCGTTTGGGGCTATGCACATGCTCTGAAAATCATGGCACTCAATCCCAATTACTTTTGGTACCACCCACTGAAGAATGAGACGCAGTGGATGGAGGGCTTTCACAAACTAAAAGCGAACGGGTGGAAGATTTCCGAGCGATACTTTGTCAATGACGTGTTTAAACCACCCAAAGGAAGTAATGCGGCACTCTTGGAGATTGAGAAACGAGCAATGATAGAGAGGCAACACGGAGATTAGAGCAGGACGGCGAGGAGGGGCATGGTGTGACAGCAAGCACTGGAACGTGTTGCATCCGTTCAAGAGATGCACAGAAAAGCTCGCCACTTCGGAGGCAGGGTCGATTAGAGTAGGACGAGGTGCATAGAGCAAGCACTGGCTTCAAGTCGTGTCAGCTGATGCTATCGCTACTTCGTCGGTTGCTCGCTTGCCAAGAGTGAGTGTTATTTATTCGATGGAAAGGTGTGGCGTTGCGAGTCAGAGCTGGTTGCAATGCTGATCAGAGCCAAGGTGCATAGAGCACAACAAGCTCCAATTCCTGAAACAGTCTCGTCAGGTCCAGAGCGGTTCGAATCTAAGCAATGGTGAGGCTAAGTCCTCCTGGTTGGTTGCCTGCCGAGAGCGATTTTTCTGGTTTGTGTCGGTACCACGAGTCAGACTGAAGATACTGTAAGCAGTCCTGGCGGCTGAAGCGGGTTGAGAGCAATTCAGGCAGTCGTATGCGTGTTGTAAGCAGCCCTGGCGGCTGAAGCGGGTTGACAGCAATTCAGGCAGTGTCGTATGCGTGGAGTGATTGTTTGCGTCGATTTGCAACGCCAAGGTGGTACAATCGCGTGTCATGATCACTACGCACAGGCTTTCTCGCGGACAATTTTACGGAGCAAAATAATGTGTGCATGACACAACCGCTGTTTGCATATTCTGCCAACGCCCACCACAACAGAGACTTGAAACCTCCTTTCATGATCTACAGTGAGATCGAAGGATTCTATGATACCCATTATTCAAAGAGCCGTGATGTGTGTGTCATCAAGGCTCTCTGGATAAGGATTGAACTTGGCAGAGATAGAAAGCACGTTTCTGTTGTTAAAACAAGGAACTTCTCGCTCTCGAGCTACACAGGGTCCTTCCCGACAATCGACTTTCACAGCTTATCCTTTCCAACAGCATCTGGACCCAAGCACATCACCAAAAGCTTGCAATTGATATTGGGTGTTAAGGCTGTTTTATCTAGAAACTATTGATCCAAAAAGTTGTCCTGAGAGTCGACTAATGGTATTGCCAACAATACAGCCATTTGCAGTACACGTAGAAGATAGACTAGCACCGCATGCCGACTTATGTAAAAGTCTTCTGCCGCACTGTTACTGTACGCTCACTATTACAGTCAGTAGCATGCCTTTTCGCCACCGACTTCCGCGTGGAAGATCAATCACAGTAGCCACTTGAACTTCTCACGGGGTTGTTGGAAGTCTGACTGACCTAGGCAATAATTCGCAGATGTAGTTTCCTTCAGTCCAAGTTGCCTAGGAACTTTGCCATCTTTGACAACTTTCAACTATTGTACTAGCAGCAATCCACTCACAAAAACAATCTATCCAAGACAGTACTACAACATCGAAAAACAATCTACCGAAATGAACTTCTTCCGCTCCGTCCTATTTCTCTGTGTCTTCCTTACCGGCCACGTTCTGGCTGGTCCCTGTGATGCGCACTGCAGCGGCGCGACACGAGGCTTCCTAAACTTCCTGTTGGGGGCTCCAAGGTTTTTTTTGGCCAAGTTTGGCAACAGGCGCGCGTTACAGGAGGATGACGTAGACCCAGCGGAGATAGGCACCGACATTGCTCCAGAGTGTCTGGAAGCCTCCTACGATCTTGGTATCGTAGTCACGGGTCACATCTACGCTACAGCCACTCCGATTGTCCCAGACACAACGGCATGTCCAATTCTTGTCTTTGACGCAACGTGGAGCATTGACGCTGATACCGGCGAGCCCGTTGGTGCAGCTCGAAAGAACGTTCGAGCCATTTACGATGAGGGATCCCAAGCAGAGTTGAATGCGGTACGCTACTCGCTCGACATGGCTGTGAGCCTCGACGATCTCGCGCATGCCTACGATGTGGCAGAGGTTCAAGACATTCCAGAACAAGGCTACGATATCATCGTCAACAATTGTGCCGGATTTGTAATTGACTTCTTTAGCCACCTTGAAATCGACGTGACGGATGACGAGGGAATGATCCAGTACACGGTCGACGAGCTCATGTTGACAGCTCACCATATCATGAATTTGATCCGCAACAGTGAGAACATTGACCTCTTGAACCTCGACACTCCTGGAGTGCACGATGGAACTATCCCTGATCGTGAAGTTGTTGATGCCTTAGTACGTAACTACGTTGAGAATAACTAAACTAGATGGACCTGAACGTAAACATGCTGTCGGTCAATGTAACCCTGATAAGACGCGCCCAACATCAATCAAAACAGGTCTCTAGAGAACTGTTAGAAATAGCAGTGTACGGTGACCTGGCGAAGAGGTAACATAAGTACTCTCCCAGATACTCTGGCTGCAAGTTTGTGGGTGCCATCATTGGCGGTACGTCAAAATACCGTGCAATCCCGTTTAGGGGTTTGGTTTCTTACGCGTGCGTCTTCTTGTTCTTCTTTGTTTTCCACAAAGCGCCAGTTAAAAATCCTCCCATGACAACATAATAGGTCTGTAATCTGATATTATGATTTGTTCATGTCGAGCGCCATTCCCTTCATAAAATGTAGGGCGCAACCTCTCCAGAACCTTTACACCTGTTTACGCCTGTTTACACTGATTTTTCAGGTTTTCCCGCTTGCCTCTATTGCGATCTTTTGGATTTGCACCTCTGTTGCGATTTTCAGGTTTTCTCGCACCCCCACTGCGATCTTTGCACCTCTGCTGCGATCTTTTGGATCTTTGCACCTCAGTTGCGATGTTTCAGGTTTTCTCGCACCTACCCTGCGATCTTTGCACCTCAGTTGCGATGTTTCAGGTTTTCTCGCACCCACACTGCGATCTTTGCACCTCTGCTGCGATCTTTTGGATCTTTGCACCTCTGTTGCGATTTTCAGGTTTTCTCGCACCCACACTGCGATCTTTGTACCTCTGCTGCGCGATCTTTTGGATCTTTGCACCTCTGTCGCGATGTTTCAGGTTTTCTCGCACCTCTGTGCAATCTTTCAGGTTTTCCCTGCGCCTCCGCTGCCTCCATATTTTTGTCTTGTGAGCTCCAAGCTCATACAGTAGCTCCTAGCAAGGAGGATACACTTTGTCAGATGGCCCAAGCGAAGAAGCAAGATAACGACCAGTGCACTCGGATGCAAGAGCTTCTACATACATGTACAGGCCTGAGGCATGGCACATCATTAAGACAAGCAATGATGGCAAAGGCTATTCGCACACAAAGCTAATACGTTTGTTCCTTCTTGCTGGCGATCAACTGTCGCAGGTCGTCGAGTTGCTCTAGCATGTTTGTTGTCCCATCAATAGTATCTTCAATCAACTCAACTGTTCGAGTCGTTGCTCCTGTCTGTACCAATTGTAGCAGTAGTCCCTCTGCCAGTTCTTGGCGATCAGCCGTGGTTTCCAGGTTGGACGTCGAAATATCGTGGAACTGGGTCTTCTGCGGATCATTACTTTCGAGATCCTCCGTTGTCTGCTCCAATTCTTGTAGAAACTCAACAGGATGTACTATACGGACACCTGACGAGACTCGCTGTAGACCTACATTTCCAGCATAGAGACACCGATGAATCAATTCGTTATCAGAAGTCACCACTACTACTTGAGATGTAGTATCATCTTGCTTGTTGTTGTTCCTTACTTCCGATACCAACGCGTCCAAGACATCGTCGGCCTTTTGAGCATTTCCCGAAAACACCACCGCACAAGAACGACCGAGAAGCGAACCTCCAACCACCAACATTGGTTTGATACCATGATCCATGACGAAAATGATATCTGTATTGTTGTTGTTCGTAACAGCACTGATGTGTGATGCTATTGTGCTTGATAAGAAATCCATATGAGCTAGCTCGAAATTCGTCTTGCCACGGACGTTTTCCACGTCAATCATCATCAATGATTCACATAATAGTACGCTGCTTCTCTGCTTTGCGACACGCAGAGTAGTAAAGGCATCCACGGATCCTCCCCGGTGACACGACGACAGCAGCAAGAACGCCATGAAGAAGAAGAACCAGCATGATTCTGTGATGCCTCCATGATGATACAGTCGCCTCTTCATTGAAACTAACTAACTGCAACGTACAACGCGATTACTACAGTACTTCTGAATAACCCACACAAGTAGAAGAACAATCGATGTAGGAGTGGTAATAGGAGACCTGATAATGCATCTGCTCGGGTCTCTTCATGAAGATTGAATTGAAAAATAATGAGGCGGTCGAAGGTCGTACTCTGTGCTTCGACAAATGGAAATAATTAGAACTCCCAAACCTCGAGGTGCGCTTTTAGACGGCCAACTACATGTATGGTCGTAGAACCACTGTAATAGCAGCTAGCTGCCGCCCGCGTGATGGACACTATCTATGGCAAGGCCGCATTTATAAGTTTCAGAGACTGATGGTCCCTTCTCTCAAGTCTGACTGCGCCTTTCTCTTGGGTGTCACAGTTTCGCTAATACTGATGATTCGCTGATTACCACATAATGGTGGGGTGCATGCTAGCTAGCTAGCCCATCCAAGTCTAACATGCATGATATTGAACAACCAGTGTGGGTATCAGCATCTGGCGCACTGGTTACCATTCAGCTACCGTATAGTTGATAGATTCGCTACACTGCACATAGATTTTTAAATGTGTTAGCTCTTCATAAACCATATGAAGTTAAGTCTTCACAAACCATATGCGTATTATATTAATTGTCTGAAAGGAATGATCAACAATTTCTCTGAACAATTTATTTGACGAAAGATCATATCTCGCAAGACTAATCACAGATCTCAAATGTACGGTACCCACCGCGAATACTAGAAGATCACACTGGTTGCTGTGTTGTCTTGCTTACATGTAGTTTTCATAGGTTCAAGTTGTCCCGGTCCAAATACGCGATGTTTGTTAGTAGATTGGGACGCGGAGGTAAACTGCATGGAAACTTTGTGGCCAG